>PVKC010008258.1:7162-28433 GCA_004027635.1 Crocidura indochinensis | reverse complement strand
CTGGGTGAGGAGGAGGTGTGGAATGGACTCTGGGAACACTCATAGAGGTTGACACTGATCATAGAACTGATGCTGAAATGTTGTGTCTAGTATATCTATGAATAACATTGTAATCACACTGCTTTAAATAGAAAAATGTATAAAGAAATATAAAATGGGGGACCGGGCGGTGGCGCTGGAGAGAAGGTGCCTGCGCTAACCTAGGACGGACCACGGTTCGATCCCCTGGTTCTCCATATGGTCCCACGTGCCTGCCAGGAGCGACTTCTGAGCGAATAGCCAGGAGTAACCCCTGAGCGTCACCGGGTGTGGTCCAATAAAAAGAAAAAAAGAAATATAAAATGAAAATAAAAAAGTATTTAAGTCAATCAAATTAGTAATTTATTTAAATTAAAATTATAGAAATTGCAGCATTAGCAATTTCTGGGCTATAATTGGCATTTTGTCCTCATTCTCTTTGGAAAGGTAACAGACCTATGATCACAACAAGCAGTACTTGTTTTCTTTCATAATTTTTACTTAAGATTAGTGTGTCTGATTGCCACCAAAGACACCAAATGCTCTACTACAGTCTATATGCCACTTTTAGTACATCTTCCCATCATGATCCATTTGTAATTTTTATTAGATTAGGTTTAGGTTTAATTTTATTTCTGAAAAACATTGCAAACTGAGTTAATCAATTTTTATTCATTTTAGGTTATAGTTGAACAATTCATGCTACCTTGTGATAGAAATTACAGTGAAGCTAGTTAAAAGCAGGGCAGTTGATGCATTGCAAGCATGTTTCAATTCAATATTTTGTCTAGGATTTATCCTTAATATTATAGTCATATTTTCATAATGGGAGTAAGCATATACAATCTATACATATCTTCTTAGCCATTAATGTTATTAAATAAAATAATTTAGTGTTAAGAGCTAAATTAAAGCAGATCTATTCAATAACAGTTAAATACAACATACAAATATAAAATTTAGGTGGTGACATGGTCTGTTATATACATCAGTGCAATGTTTGTCAAATTCCTCAGTCATTGCAATTGAATTAATAAAAATAATTTATAGCTATTAATTGCTCTATATTAGAAATATAAATGAGAGAGTATATGTAAAATAATGTGTGAGTTTGTTATCAATATTTTATACTGAACATTGTAATGAAATACAGTTTAATTATGAAGAGCACTTTTAATAAAATTTTATTGTACTTTTGCCTAGAAGTTATTGTAAAACTTACATATTGAGGTATGTACTAGTTATATTGCTGTTTTGAGATTTGGAATAACTATGAGGTAATAGCACTTACTTTCTAAAATGAATGAATTAATACACATAGAGCAAGCTAAACCATGCTAAAGATTTTTCTTTGAAGGACACATTTAGATTTATTTTAAAAGGAAAAAATATCATTTATAATTATTCTAACTTTAGCACTACTGCTTTATCACTGTAGTGTTTTCCTCATCAAAATGTTGACTAGTTAACAGGGAGGATCTTTTCCGTCATTTTTCTTAGAGGACAAGATGGTAGAGTTTATGAGGTGGAAGTGACAACATTTATAAGACTCATGAGTCTTCACACATGTTTCAGTAATTACACCAAGCCTAAAAATAAACATGTTACATATTTGTTCTATTTTATTAATTTATTAGATAAAAATAAATCCATTAAAATTTGTACAATGTGCATTGATATATAACTAGAACTTAAAGTTTATACAGTATCAATTCATTAGTTTATTTTGTATCGAGAAGAAAATATGTAGGGAAAGAGCAACATAACATTAGCAACTGGATCTTTCCCAAGATTCTACTTATCCTGTATGAGTCTGTAGATCTGAGGTCTGGAAAATCACTTATTTTTTTCAAACAAAGGCCATTTATTTGACACTTATTAGCAATGTTAAATTTATTGTTTATTTTCATTGACTTCACTATGGATACAACTTGCAAAATAAATATTCCCCACTACCAATGAAAATATAAAGATACAAGTTATTTGTAAAATAACTAATCATTTTAAAGATGAATTATTTTTCTGTGAAATTATAATATACAGATTAAAATTTTTAATATCTTTGGCATAACTAGAAACTTATTCTTTCCAGAGTGATAGTTAAGTTATAAGATATATGAGACAATAGTTATGGAATGTCCCATTTCCCAGATATATATAAAAATGAAATATTTTTATTTTATAAGAACTCACTATACGTACCTAAATGTTTCCATTAATTGTACCTGATAAGCCACTGATAAAATTAAACTGAGGGAATTAGACAGAGCCCTTGCACAGATAAAATATTTTGTATACTACTTTGGAAAAGAGTCTGAAACAGTTACATAGGAACAGCAAATAATATATATATATACATGTATATATATATATTCCATATATCCTATTATCAGAGCAGAATCAAAGCAGAACTTATAATTTACTGAATATCTTTGCTTTTTCATATATTACTTGTTAGTTTCACTTTTACAGCAAAGAATTTTCCAGATATTTAGCAGACACTTGCTATTTAAATTTTCTAATTTCTAAGAACTTTGTAATCTTTTGAATAAACTAGCTTTTGAGACAAAATATATCATGCTACTCTGATTTTTTAAAGCTTTATAGAAGCAAGCTGGCTATATTTATAATAATCAAGTTTGAAAGAACCACACATTTTATACTTTAAGAGATATTTAGAAAATTTTTTCACTTTCGGCTAATTTAAATTTAAGTACCACAAGAGTCCACCACATTAGCATTTTTATTTATGACCCACTCTAATATCAAAATGGATAGTATGTTTGTGAATTAATTTTAGAAAATAATTAAAAAGTGATTAAAGAACTAGAAATTACTAGGGAATGTCCCCAGTACCTAAAATTTCCATCTCACAGAGAAAAAAAAAAATGCTGGCATTACTGGAGATGTTGAGAGTAGATTTATCAAATTAATTTCCAACTACAATTTTAAAAGAATGGACTAGAAATGAGTATGAATAAAATGGACATAGTAAAATCTAAGACTCCTAGAGCAAGAAATTATGTTCTTCATAGTCTTAACTGGAAAAGATAAAAATTGTTAGATATATATAGATGTAGCATACACATTTTCTCTCTTTAATAATTAAAGAAATGTTCTATTTTTCACCATTCTCTGTGACAGATGGTTAAGTTCAAGATAGGATAAAAAATAATAGCAGAAACTCTTTGAATTGTACAAACTATCTACTTTCTAGCTAATAAAAAATTATGGGACCTACATATGAACATATGTAACACATATGCCACATTCCTTGGTTTCCAATATGGACATTTATTTTATATTAATGTTGGTAATAATATATGATTTTATGTTATTTTTTTAAATTTTAAAATAAGAAACACAACTTTAGTTGCATTTTATGCCCACTCCCAAACATTTTTTTTGAAGTAACATTGATTTACAAAATTGGAAATTGCAGGAGTACAATTTCACATATTGGTAAATGTATTTAGCAGGACATATTTGTATCTCAGGGAACTGATTACATTATTTTAGATTAGGGAGAGTCAGGAATAAATTGTGGAAAGTGATATTTACAGTTAAGAGGGTCATACAAAAGAGATGGTTTTAGCAAATAAAATTTTTGATTACATTGTTCATTGAGAATAATTGTTGGTTTTCTGTTGGGTTTCTTTCAAGTAGAATTAAATACAGGTTCTTTTCTCTGTGAAAAAAAAAAAAGAGTTTTGCCCAAGATGCTATGCTGGTGCCAATCAAAATTGTGTATAAAACTAATATCCAACTAATCATTACAAGATATTTTTATTTTCTTATATTTTACACTTCATACAGATATGATTTTATTTTATAATGAATTTGGTTTTAAATGCTTCTCTCCAGAAACTTGTAATTCAAGTATGACTACATCCCCTTTTTACTTATTCTTCCATCATATTTTATCGGTAAAATAAAGGGAACGGCAAAATTTATTTCAACATTCTTCATATCTCAGTATGATACTTTATTATCTCCCAATATTATTAAAGGGGAAGCATTAATAATACTGATAATTTAATTATGCACTATAAAATAATATTTAGGAATTTTTGGGTTTTGCTTATAAATTTGAAATTTTTCTTTTGAATCTATATTGTATACATTGTCACAGTTTGACATTAATGGAAAGATAACAAGTATAAAAAATATAGTGAGTAAAAAGTGCATTTAGTTATTACATGTATGAAGTAATGACTTATTTTAAAGATGGTTTAGTAAAGAGTTGGAATGCTTTAGTAATAATAATCTCTAGGCAGAAAGTTTTTAATATATTATATTAAGTTAATAATTCACAGTTTTATTTGCTTAGGAGATGGTATCTAAGCATTCTGTAATGTATGAAAGTTTCTCACAATAAAGTATTGCCATTACAATATAGAATACATCCTTAAAAATACTGAAGTTAAGTCTTACTAATTTCCTTACTAGAAATATTTGCAGACAGATTGTTTTTCCTTATGGCTTGCATCACATGAATTATTGCATGGACATGAAAGTTTTTAAAAATTTAGAATCAAGTGGAAGTATTCCAGTTGTTAAACTTTAAATCATATATGATCCAACAATCAGATGATTTTTCTTTCATGTTCAAAACTGTACTCAATTTGAAGTTAACCATCTTTTTCATACACTATGTCCTGTGTTATTTTTTTAAGAGAAAGTGAATTAAAAACTCTTAAACAATGTCCAATAGTTGATCTCATTGTGCATATATTAACTTCAGAAAACATTGTACTATTTGCACAGCAAAAATATCTTGGACGAAAATAATTCAAAAAGAGGAAGAAATAGCATCCCTTTTGGGATGTTTCAAAGGACTCTGAACTGTCTTTGGATGAGGATGTTGTCCTTTAATTGTGTGTGTGTGTGTGTGTGTGTGTGTGTGTGTGTTTGGGTCACACCGGCAGTGCTCAGGGGTACTCCTGGCTCCATGCTCTGAAATTGCTCCTGGTAGGCACGGGGGGTGGGGGTGGGGGACCACATGGGATGCCGGGACTAGAACCAATGGCCTTCTGCACGAAAGGCAAACACCCTACCTCCATGCTATCTCTCCGACCCTCTTTTTAATTCTTTTATGGTCTCTAGAATCTGAAGATAATATGAACAGATTGCTAATAGCTAAAAGAGAAGTGGGTTGAGGGGTAGATTCGGGAGTATGCTTGCTTCCACAGTGATTTTTGAATGCAGAGCCAGGAGTAAACTTGAGTACTGGTGAGTATGGCGTGTGTGTGTGTGTGTGTGTGTGTGTGTGTGTGTGTACGCACAAAAGAGGTAGCTCCTAAGTTTACAAATTCTCAAAATACAAATAATCACTTAATGCTGCATATGTACTATATCAAAACTGCATGCAGTGCCATTTTCTTACTATTAAAGCTACATTTGAATTTGGAATTACAATGGAATACAAGAGATATAAAATACCAATAAACATACAAAATATAATAAAGAAATAAAAGATTAACTATTTAGGCAATGTATTTTCTGAAAATGCTCTAAATGAGAGAAAAGTGAGAACTTAACTGTAGACAATTGGTTATGAATGACACTGAGGAGTTCTCAGGCCACATCAGGAATGTTTAGCAATACGTGATTGGTAAGAAGCATAATATCTGCAGAGAGAAAGTGAGACTGTGAAGAAAAATCGATTTCTTTTTTTTTTTTTTTTTTTTGGTTTATGGTTACATCCGGCAGCACTCAGCGGTTACTCCTGGCTCTATGCTCAGAAGTTGGAAGTCGCTCTTGGCAGGTACATAGGACCATAAGGGATGCCGGGGTTCAAACCACCATATTTCTGCACGAAAGGCAAAGGCAAAGGCAAATGCCTTACCTGCATGCTATCTCTCAGGCCCCACTTTATTTTTTTCTTAAATATCAATTCAAATGTAAACAAATCCTTCATACTTTGCTTTTATTTATAAATAGACTCACATTTCAGACAGCAAAATGAAATTTTACAGTTTTATTTAAATTTAACTGATGATCAGAATGCTTTTCACATTTGATTATCATTTTAATTCAGTAGAGAAGGGGACTATCAAATACATTTTAATTACTTTGTAAAAATGAGTTTTTATTTGCTACATTCTTATGAAACTTCAAGTACAACGAAGAGATCATATTTTAAGTTTAAGAGGACAGAGTATATAAACTAGTTTCTCTAGATATTGAGTCATTCTTTTTACTTTTTTTCAAGCCTCCCAATATTAATTTATCTGTGGAAAATGTATGCAGTATTTATAATTTTTTGTGGTTGTTTTTCACATTTAAGTGACATACTGTATAGATATTTAAATATTATCTATAGTTTTATTTCTCACTGCAATTTTGAAATGAAAAATTTAGCAGTGAGTTGAGCTATGAATAAATTGATGGTAAATTTTTTTCTATGAATTTAGGAGCATTATAATTCATTATAAGACTATATTAAAAAGATAATTTATTTTAAAATGATATATCACAAGAGTCAATTAAGAAAAATGTTCTGTAATATTTCCAGTTTTTTTTGTTTGTTTTGTTTTTTTGTTTTTGTTTTTGGGTCACACCCGGCAGTGCTCAGGGGTTACTCCTGGCTCCATGCTCAGAAATTGCTCCTGGCAGGCACGGGGGACCATATGGGGCATCAGGATTCGAACCGATGACCTTTTTGCATGAAAGGCAAACACCTTACCTCCATGCTATCTCCCGGGCCCCAATATTTCCAGTTTTTTACTTTAGCTTTTTTTTTGATTGAATTTGCTTTTTGTTTCTGTTTTTTTTTTGTTTTGTTTTGTTTTGTTTTGTTTTGTTTTTTTGCGGTGTGTTTTTTTGAAGCCATACTTGGAAATGATCCTCAAAGCTCATTCTTGGCACAACTCTAGAGACCATATGGGGTGCTGGATCTGCTGGGTGAAAGGCAAGAGCCCCACCCACTATGCTATCTATCTCTCCAGCTCCCTTATCTTTTCAACAAAACTGAAATGGAGATTACTTCTCTTTGTTTTTGTTTGTTTTTGTTTGGGGCACACCTAGCAATGCTTTGCATTTATTCCTGGCTCTATGCTCAAGGATCACTTAAGAAGTGGCTTGGGAAACAAAATGTGGTCCTGATGAAATTTGTCAGCTGCTCACAAGAAAGACGAGCACCTTACTGCTGTATTATCTCTTGGCTCCAAGGTTTGTTTCTACAACTTGGAAACCCAATAAAAAAAATAGATGGGCATCAAAAATGCTCACAATTTTAGCCTGTGGGTAATGTAGTGAGAAAAGAGTTTGCTGTTGGTTTTTTAAAGATATTATTTTAGCAAAGTCTAATATATATTATATATTACACTAGCATATAATATATATTATATATATCCCTTAAACTCCTTAAGCTCATAGTATTTGGCATTATAAGAGGTAACTCATGTTAGTTGAAAATGTGATCCTTATTATTATTTGCTTTTGCTATTTGTAATTTCTGAATCATCATATCTTTATTGGAGAAAGAACTACTGAATGCTAAATTATATGTAGGAATACGTGGACTTGTTGCAAAGTCTTGTGATTATAATGAATGCAATAGACAGGAAATTATTTCATGGGGGTAAACAAGTAGAATGTTTAAATAAAAAAGTCAGATACAGTTTGTCAGGCATGAAAAATCATTTAGCTCTTACGATTTTTCCAGCAAAATAAATGTTAAATCAGAAAATCTGAGATTTCTACTGGAACTATTAATGATTTTTTTTAAAACACAGTTTCTCATAGCATAACAATAAATAGTATGAAGTTACTGAAAGTTAAAACTGGAAACTCAAGATCTATGGGGATTATAAAAGGGATAAAGAACCTAAAAGAAGAGACGTTAGTGGCATTACTGTACTGTACTGAGAAAGTTTTATTCATGATTACCCACCACACATTTTTACATCAGAATATTAATCATTAATGTTTCTCAGTGCCTTTTATACAAAACTCTACCTAAGGACAAAAAGATAATAGATACAAGATACAAAATGCTAAGAAAACAGAAGTGTATGAGGATATAAAAAATATTTGGTCATAAAATATAAAACGCTATGGATCATTTTACTTTTCAGAAGTCTCATCAAAAGAATTTGATTTCTTTCTGAGATTATATAATAAGGTGACAAATGAATCATAAATATCTATTAAATGACTAAGTAATGATTATTTTAAAAAAACCTTAGATGTTTTTCCAGCCCACAAAATACTTGAATTCTGATAGATGAGAAATAATGCTTCTAGAATATTTCATTTTAAACACATTACTAAAAATGCCATAGATATGGCATAGATATCAAGAAAAGATTATAAGATTTCAAAATATTATTTGTATATTGTGTGTCATGAATGAAAACATGTGTCAGTATTTTAAAAGCAAGAATATAAAATATCATTCTACCAAGTGTGAACATATCAATTCCAGAATAATTTAGAGAGTCAAATTTAATTAGTTTAGGATTATAAACATTTGGATAATGATACTGTTTTTAGAAGATTTTAAATGCCTTCCAAATTTCTGTTTTGTAGTTCTGTGAAGTTTACGTATTATGTCTAATTTACCCTGTTCGTGTTACATTATAAATCAGTAAGCTTATATTTTATAATTCACAATGAGTTTAAAAAAATAAATAACATCCCCATTCATTCATTCTAATATCATTATTATTATTTCCTTTTGATATCTAAAATCTAGCAAGTTTTAAAGGAAGAGTGTTGGGCAAATAATGATAAAAGAGAAAAATAATAGGTGATGAGGATAGGTAATAGTAAGAAAGAAAATGAAGCTAGAAAGTAAAATGAACTATAGTTAATTTGATAAAAAATTTGATTCTAGGATCAGATGGGAAATACAAAGCTTACTATTTATGTAATATGGATATTTAATCCTAAATCAGTCTCTGGCAACACAAATGGAATAACCCTGAGTATTCTAAAAGTGACTCAAATTCTAAAATCCTCTTCACCACTAAAAATAAAATTGCTGATTTTAAAACTGCTGTCTAAAATTAAAGTATCATAATGATACTGTATAATTAAATCACAACATTTCACCTAAATTTATAAATCTGAGGAAAAAATGTATTATTAAATAATTTTCTCTGTCTACTTCTCTTCTTTTTATCTGTGTTTTGTCATTTAGCTTTCTAGCTGCAGTGGGCCTAAGAGCATATTATTGTGGAGGCAAAGCTGGATCCAATTTACTATCTCATTCCGAGAAATAATTTAATATTCTAGTCGACAAAAGTTGATCTTCTTAGTCAAGTAAAATTAAAAATCATCATAAAGCATATTATCTTCTATTACCAGATTCTTTCAACATAGAAGTAGTATGATTACTTTAAATATCAGCAGGGACTTTGAACTGTAATGAACCAGTAACCCTATTTAAACTAATGCACATATTAATCAAGAGCAATTGGAAGTCATCTGTGTGCTGCAAATTTTGTTAGAAACTAAAAATGTTGAGGTTTGAGAGAGATAATGTGGCCGATAAGGACCTTGCCCTGCATGCAACTGACCCAGGATTCAGTCTCAGCATTCCAAATAGTCCCCAGAGCCCAGTAGGAGTAATCCCTGAGTACGATGCCAGAAGTAATCCCTGAGCACAGCGGAACATGACCCCAAACCAAATTAAATAAAAACATAACACTAGAGATTAAAAATGTAAAAGATAGTTATTAAAAGGTATTCATATATTTGTAATATATAATATAAAATTAAATAATGACTTGTGAGATAATAAAAGTAGTGAATTTTTCCTAATAAAATTTGAAATTAAATTCAGACACAAAGATAAGGAAAGTTGAACTGGAGAGATAATAGAGCAGTACACAAGCAGCCAACTTTTATCCCAAGACAAACTCAACACCAAAGGAAAAACTTAAGGAATGCATCAAAATATATTAGATGTCATAGTTGGGTTACATTTTTTGATGTATTCTCTTACTTATGTGCACAGTAGTATGTACACACATTGAAGATGTGTATCAAAAATTTAAAATATTTATTGTGTCAAAAAATAAAAACTAGAATACTTTCTTGAAACTTATCTATATATCATTTTTTTTTTTTTTCCTTTTACAACCAGAACTTGAGGAAATGCCTGATCTAGATCAGGTCATTCCCAAACTCGCAGAACACACTGTGGGGTTACCACATTTATCTCATAGAAAGGAATTTGAGGAGGAGGCAAAGTGATAAAGCACAATTGTTTTTATTAAAACTTATTTAAGAAATAAATGAAGAGAGAGAAAAGGAGAAGTGTTGTGTTCAAGAGAGATCACTGGCTTTTCAGAGTGGAAGTAAGCAAGTGAAAAGCAGACAAGAATGTGAGAAATGCATTTAAGAAAGAACATGATTTGAAGAGCAAGCCTACCTTATAAAATAAAATACGATGTGATTATAAAATGATAAAATATGACGGCATTACAATCCCAAGAAAACTTGGATATGTTGAAATAGAGAACAAGGGGATAATTAATTTACATAATAAGGTGAATATATAGTTAATAATTCCAGTTGCCTTAAACTTTGTATTAGATAAAAAGTGTTTGAGTTATACTTTATTACTAAAAACTAACACATCATATTTATACATGTAATTCAAGTTAGATTCCCATGTACAAGTATATGCTTTTTTACTATGAGTAATAGAAATTTTCTGATCTTTTTCTGCCACCTAGTGGCTGATTTGGTGCGTTGTCTTTTTAAAAAGACTTGGAAGACATACAATTGGAATAGCAAATTCAGGTTATTTGGAAAACATAGTTGTGAGTAAGGAGAACTGAACTAATAGTGTTTATTTATTCAAAAAGGCAGATTGATATCATTTAGTTAAATAAACAAACTTCTAAAATTTGTCCTACAAAACTTAAACTTAAGATACTACCAGAGATTTATAATCCCCCAGAGCACCAGAAAAACTAAATGTAACATTACAGTGGAAGGTTTGCAAATTAAATTGGACATAACATATTGTTTTTACAATACTAATTGTCCTGAGCAGAACAGATTATACCACAGGGATTACAGCACCCCCCCTCCACCCCAATGGAACCTTCCATATAAATGACTTATTTATTTATTCTTTTATCTAAGATTTTGTATCATCAGTGGATCTGCTGTCTTGACATTAATTTAGAAATTAATTGATTCTAAAAGAAAATTTTAAAAGAACAGAAAATGAACTAAAATTATTGTGAATCTTATAAAATAATATAGTGACTACAAGAGTAAGTTTAAGATCAAAAGTAAGTCTAATTTACAAGAGTAAGTTTATGTCTAGAATAGAGGCTGTACTTCAACGAAGAGGAAATAGCAAGTGAAGCCATATATACATATGTATGCATATATATTAATGATATAGGAGCCAGAGATATATAGTACAGTGGGAAGGCCACAAATATTCTTCTTTTAATAAATTACATGACGACCATGATTTAATTCCAGGAACCCCATATGATCTTGCAAACCCTGCCAGGACTGATCCTTGAGAACAAAGTCGGGAGTAAGCCTTGAGAAACATCAGGACTACCCCACAGGTTAATGATATAGAGAATGCCATACATTCCAATATTTTTAAAAATATAAAATTGAGGGGCCGGAGAGATAGCATGGAAGTAAATAGTTTGCCTTGCTTGCAGAAGGACGGTCGTTCGAATCCGGGCATTCCATATGGTACCCCGAGCCTGCCAGGAGCGATTTCTGAGCGTAGAAGCAGGAGGAATCCGAGTGCTGCTGGGTGGGACCCAAAAACAGAAACAAAGAAACAAAAATATAATATTGAATAAAAGTTATGTCAAGAAGTGAAGGAAATAGAAAGCCTATCTAGAATATAGGAGGGGTGAGGAGAGAGATGGGGGATTGGTGATGGGAATCACCAATCAATCAAGATGTTTAAATAAAGATATTGTTTTTAAAACAAATGAAAAAGGTCTGGGACTTAGGATATCCCTCATAGTGATGAAGAATGGCTTGGCATGTCTGAGATGTCTGAGACTTCATGCCTGGTAATCTGTTGTCACAATCCCAGCACCACCAGGTATAGTGCTGCTCAATTCCAGTACCTCCTTGTCTCTGAGCACTGCATACAGTGTACTTTCTTTAAAATGTCTCAGTGGAAGTGTCTATTCCCACATCATCAATACATTTGTGTGTGTGTGTGTGTATGTGTGTGTGTGTGCGCGTGTGTGTGTGAAACAATAGTGGTGTGAATGAGAAACTACCAATCTTGACTTTAATATTTGTTAAGAGAAATTTTCTTAATATAAAAATACCTGAATTTATATATGTAGTAAATTTCCTGGGCTTCAGAGGCTATTATTCAGATATCATACCAATTTGGTGCTGGAACATACTATGTCTAAAAGCTACCTATGAATATCTTTGTAAATCATGATGCCTTAATAAAATTAAAATCAAATTTAAGCAACAACAACAAAAAAAGTTATTTACTTTGGTCAGATATTACTGCATTGCATGCAGTTAATCCTAGTTTCAGCTTTAGCCTCACAGACTTCATCCAGCTTTGCAGGGTAAAATCCTGGAACCCTCTTTCTTACTAAGTCCACTAACAGTTAGGAGGGGTCAGTGTGGTCTGGTAATCCCTGCCTGACACTTGTGGCCAAAGCAGTGTTTCATTTTTAGGCCTTTGCATGACAAACTGCCTAACAGATTGTCTGAGGAGAGCTAGGAAGGACCCAAGGACCGGCTGAGCATCAATCAGTTTGGAGATACTCCCACATAGTAATTTATTATAAGAAGAAAATAAACAGCATCTTTTTCTTGATAGAGAGTGAAAACATAAATTATGCATCTTCTTGAAAAAGGACAATTTAATCATTGGAATCTGTTTATCTACTTTCGATTTGAAAAATGATTATCTTAGGAGATCCCATTTATAACACTTCTATTTTCTATAATATTTTGAAAAAGTCCCACAGTTTTCACAAACTTAAATTAAAAATGGAAAAAAATGGGCATTTTAATAGAATATAACTAATCTTCTGTCTGATATGTGTATAAAACTCTAGTATTTTACATACTGGAAATGAAACTGCAGATGGAATAATAAACATTATCAGAAAACATAAATATAGACGACTGGTACATAAAAATATAGCACAGGGGCCCGTGAGGTGGCGCTAGAGGTAAGGTGTCTGCCTTGCAAGCTCTAGCCAAGGAACAGACAGCGGTTGGATCCCCTGGTGTCCCATATGGTCCCTCTGAGCCAGGAGAGATTTCTGAGCGCTTAGCCAGGAGTAACCCCTGAGCATCAAACAGGTGTGGCCAAAAAAGAAACAACAAAAAAAATGATAGCACAACATTATAAACATCAGGGAAATGTAAGTCAAGCCACCGCAAGATACCACCTGCCACCTGTTTGAATAGCTATTATCAAAAATAGAGTAAGTAATGTGAGGAAAGGTGGTTGTAAATAAATAAAATCTCTATAGAAACTATTCAAAAGTCTTATTTTTTCCCCCAATTCACAATACAGACCAGGCTGAAGGCCTGGGTTGAGGTGTATTTGGGGTGCATTTACTGTGCCCCCTCTTTCTATAAAGAACACAGCCTGTGATAAGAATTGGGAGGCCTTATCTTATTTTTTTTGTTTTTTTTTTAATATATATATATATATATAAATAAAATCCTTCACCAGTGCAACATTTCCATGACCAATATCCCAGGACACTTTGGATATTCAAAAGTTTTATTATTATTACTTATTAAAATAAAACAAAAATATACATCCTCATGTTTACTATAGACTTATTTATTATAGCCAAGGTATGGGAATATCCTAAGTGTTAATGAGAAAAAAATAAGATGATACAAAACCCACATACACACATTCTTATATACATACTATCATCTTAACTAGCCTTTACAGAGAAGAGGCTGAATAGATATTTCTAGGATTGAGTCCATGCATTGAATGAAGAAGATTCTAGTTCAGTTTCCAACATCTCATGAGTAATCTGAATATCACCAGTGGAGATCCTTAAGCACAGTCAATATATAGCTATGAACATTGCTGAGTGAGACCTCAAAGCCAAAATTAATGAAGATAATAAAATTAAAAAAATAAAACCTACATCCAGAGAGATAGTTTTTAAGGCACATGCTTTGCAAGCAGCAGACATGCTTGGCATTGCATATGGCCATCTAAAAAGTGATTTCTTAACACAGAGTCACATGAAAGCCCAGAGCTTAATCAGACATGGCCCCGTTCCAGGCACATTCGTTAAAAAAAGAAAGTTTGGCTTTCATGGCCTTATAAATAAATAGATATTTAAGTCTTTAAATAAGGGAAATATATTATATAAGGGAAATATTAAGGGAAATATATCATACAAAAAGGGAAATACAAAAGAGTCTCACTCAATAATTAGAATCCAAAATTCATTATTATTTTTATTTAAAAAAGAAGTCAATCTATTGACCAATTTTTACTTATATTTCAACAGAAGTGCACTAACCATGTTGTCCATATCCTTTGGTGAGTTATTTGATTTTAGGAAATTCTTGAATGTTTTAAAAATAAATATAAATGATGATCTTCCTTGAAAACAAACAAAATTTAGCTATGAAAATAGATTGCTGTCTGAGAGGTTTGACAGATGAAAGGGTAGATGAAGTGGGATAAGAGAAACGAAAATGTTTTATACATAAAAGTAAGTAATGTAGTTGAAAAAAACCATAAATGATGATATGATATTATATATTTAAAAGTTGTTGATTATGAATGTTAAGGACATCATGTTTTCATCACAAGAAAGATCTATACATTTAGTAATGGATGTTAGCTCAACTTATTGTGGTCATTTTGTAATAAATAAAAAAATAATTATACTATATCCAAAGCAATTGTGATTTATTTCACAATTGTATATCTTTTCTTTTCTTTTCTTTTCTTTTCTTTTCTTTTTTGCCACACCCGGCAGTGCTCAGGGGATACTCCTGGCTGTCTGTTCAAAAATAGCTCCTAGCAGGCATGGGGGACCATATGGGACACCGGGATTCGAACCAACCACCTTTGGTTCTGGATCAGCTGCTTGCAAAGCAAACGCTGCTGTGCTATCTCTCTGGACCCACAATTGTATATCTTAATAAAAGCATATAATTTCTTAAAAATAGACATGTAACACTAATAATTTCAAATAAATATGAATTTATTCAGATGTCATGATTTTCATGTTTAAAGCATAGAATCTTACTTAAAGATATTGTGTGAACTCATGTATATTCCAATATACCAGACAAAATTAATTTATTCTTCAAAATATTACATTGTATATTAAATATTCTTAAAATTTGTCATTTAACAAGTTATAACCTTACTTTACATTTTAATTGAAATATGCTTAAATTTACATTTTCTAGTTTCATGTAATAATGATTTTCAGGTTCTTACTCCTAATTTCTTTTGTTTGTTTGTTTGTTTGTTTTTGGGTCACACCCGGCAGTGCTCAGGGGTTACTCCTGGCTCCATGCTCAGAAATTGCTCCTGGCAGGCACGGGGGACCATATGGGGCACCGGGATTCGAACCAATGACCTTTTGCATGAAAGGCAAACGCCTTACCTCCATGCTATCTCCCGGGCCCCCTAATTTCTAATAGATACTTATTAGCTTTATTATTTTATGGTCTCCATATTACAGTTGTTATTAAATACAAAATTATTAAACAATAATAAACAATTTATAGACAAACTTTTTCTAAAGGATCAATAAATACTTAATAAAACATGAGTTTTTTACATATTGCAAACTAATTTAAAATATATATTTATTTAAAAAATGAACTATTATTTTTCCTCAATTAAGATCAGCCATTGAGCATTCAATATTATGAGAACTGCTCCTAAAATTGCCTTTAATCATGACTGCAATCGTGGTCACTCATTAGCATATTTTGGTAAGGTATTGTCATCAATTTCAATTTTTAGGCAAACTGTAGAATCAGTTTATGCAGTACACTTACAGTAAGATTTCAAAAATTGTTATTATATCCTAATTTAAGTTAGTCACATATATACATTTATTAAAAGCATATTTAGCATTGGGGCCAGAGCGGTGGCGCAAGCAATAAGGTATCTATCTGCCTTGCTCGAGCTAACCTAGAATGGATCGCTGTTGGATCCTATGGCGTCCCATAGGGTCCACCAAGCCAGGAATGATTTCTGAGCACATAGACAGGAGTAACCCCTGAGCATCAGTGGATGTGGCCAACAACAACAACGTAAGAGTATATTTATCTTTAAGTAGTGATGGTCTATAAGATTATGGAAAATCATATTTCTATGATTTCTTATACATTTCCCCAGGAAATAATAGTTATTCATATGACCAATACTCTACTATTACAATGGAGACTTTATACGTTTTTATGATATATGTGTATATATATATATATGTATACACATCATGTATACTTAAAACTAACATTTGAAAGTGGAATTAGAGAGACAATACAACCTGTACGTACTTTTTTGCATGAAGTTGAACCAGATTTAATCCCTGTCACTACCAATAGTGATCTCTAACTACTAGTCAAGTGAGCCCTGAACATGACTGGGTGTAGTCACCCTTAAAATTAAACCTATTTGAATATAATAACATTTATATATAAATACATTTTTAAATAAATAATTTAAATTTATAAATATTTATATCTATATAGTATTGTGTAATAAATATAAACATAAATTATTTATGTGTTTATATTTATATAAACAATTAATATCTAAAGTAATATAGAATATGCATTTATATACATGAGCCAAATTAATATTAAACCGAGTAACACAAACATGTATACATGTAAAAGTAAATAAATAAAAGTGGTCAGAATGATAGTGAGTATGACACTTCCCTTGCAAGGAGTGTACTTGATTTTAAATGCAGCACCACAAATGATCCACTGAGATCATAACCAAGAGAAAGACTTGAGCTCCAAGTATGGTTTTCCCTCCCATAAAACAAACAAAAAGTACATGTACAAATAACAAATATCTAACAATATTAAAACAATTATGCATGCACTTCTTTTAAGATGCTTTTATTGACAATTAAAATTACATAGTTAAATTTTCAAATACTATGCTAAAGTCACATATTAATATTTTCTATTTGCTAAGGGTAAAGATACTTTAGCCATGAATAAGTAATTTGATATAAGTTTCTCTATTGATATCAGTAAATGGGTCACGTATAGCATTCAATACACTTGTTTATCAAAATATCTAATAGTCACTTTTCAAAATTATTTAAAATAGTTACATATACATTTTTGCATTATCAATTAGAAAATCCATAAGAATGCTGAAAAATTATTTCTAAGTAGGACCTCAGTAATTTATGTCTTTGATTTTTATATTCCTAGTCCTACAAATTTGGCCAGGCAAACTTAAAATATACATAACACTTTAACTATGAAACTTTCATTACTTTAAAATATTGGAAACCATGTAAGTACATAAACATATTTAAAGCATTTAATCAAATATTTTCTTTACTAAAGTTTTTAAGTAAGTCAGTATACTTTATGAAATATCATTACAATAATAATATATAATATGTAAACACATGTATATTATATTGGAAACAATATAGTATATTTTAATTTAATTCTGACAGCATTTCCCATGAAACAATATAAATGATGTAGACATAGACACACATATGACTTGTGTAATTATTTTTGGGAGAATTTTAATAATTCTTTTTTTCTGCCTTTATGCTCTCTCTATTTTCTCCTCACACTGACTTGCAGTGAACAGGAAACACTCTCCACAGTGATGTGATTTGCCTCTGACCCTTGCTGTGATTATGGATTTTGTAATCTCTGTCAATTTCACTCACAGCAGGGTCCATTGGCTAAGTATTTTAGTTCTGACCAGCAAATTGGTTAAACTACTTTGGGGGTGTCCAAGAGATATCCACAGGCAACTGATGTCCTTATATTGAAACAAAGGGATTCTAGTTTTATATATATATATATATATATATATATATATATATATATATAATATATTCTAGATGTATAAACTATATGCCCAGAGGAAATATTGATGCTTAAATAATCATGTCTTGGTTATCTGACTACACATACTATTATTTGCAATATAAAGAATGCCTTTATTAGAATATAAATTTTTCATTTTGAAGACAATTCAATACAACAAAGAGATCTGGGCATTGTATTAAACAGACACCAAATAATGCTGCACTATTAGCAGATATCAGTTAGGTAAATAAAGTATAAGGTGGATTATACCTTAAATGAAACTCAGGTGCAACTTTAAAGCATTGTATTTAAAAAAATCAGATTAACATAACAACATTTTGAATAAGAGATAACAAAACTACATTTTGAATTAGAAATTTCTAAGATGGCAAATATACCTAAAATTATAATTAAGGCACATCCACAAAAGAGGAAAATGAAGAGATGTGAAAATTGGGACAAAATTATAAAATGACATGAGCTTTAGTGAAAAGATTTTCATGATTTGAACTATATGTGAGGCAACAGAAAACAGTGGGTCCAATGTCATTCTGGTGAAATCATAGTTCTTCTAAATAAATTTTAATTTAACTAAAAATTAATCCAAGCATATCACTATGAAGATAAAAGTAGTCTGTGAGTTTAATTTTGTCTGTAATACAGATCCTTACAGACCTTTCACTTGGAGTTAAGTTTAGGACTCTTTTTTCTTACTCCCAATGTTCTTCCTTTCCAAAATAAATTTTTTAAAGCAGTGAGACACTAGGCATAGTCTGTACAGTAGTTTTTACTGTTTGTGTTCTTATTAGGAACTATTATGTGGCACATAATCTCAAAATAGGAATATTTTAGGTTAGAAAGGCAGTAGCAGACAATCCTTGATTCTTGCTATTTGAGAAGGCAGCTGCTAAAAATGTATATCATAAGGCCTATGCAAGAGCACAGGGGATTTTCCTTATCCTTAAGTAATATTAACAGTGATTGTCATTTTATTACCTCTTAGAGATAACATTTTATCTCAATTAGTTAATATAATTTAATTAAAATATGAGATCTAACTTTCGTCCCCAAAATTCAGTTACTACAAATTCCAGTTAAAATTCCTTGTACTAGGACTGAAGTGATAGCACAGAGGGTAGGGCAATTACCATGCACACAGCTGACCCAGGACTAATCCAGATTTCAACCCTGGCATCCCATCTGGTCCCCCAACCTTGCCATGATTGATTTCTGAGTCCAGAGTCAGGAGTGAACCCTGACAGCAACAGGGTGTGGCCTCCAAACAAAAATAAATAATTATCAAAAAGATGCACATACTTTTGGGGCCCAAACTATAGCAAAGTGGTAAGTTGTTTTGCCTTACACATGGTTAACACAGGACGGACCCCGGTTCAAATCCCAGAATTCTATAAGATCCCCTGAGCCTGCCAGGCGTGACCTGAATGCAGAGCCAGTAGTAACCCCTGAATGCCACCAGGTGTGACCCAAACACTTTAAAAAAATGCACATACTTTTATTAAATGCTTTAAGACAATGTGATTAAATCTGTTTATACCAATATACAACTAAGAAACGTTTCTCTAGATAAGACCCCATTAAGCTGTATTTAAATGTCTATGCATCCAACTTCTGAGGCGTATATGCAATGACAGCTCATGCTTTTTGTAGCTCTATGCAAGAATATACTGTATCATGAAACTATGATCTAGTGAATAAAATAATAGATAAGTTGTGACTGACTTAAGCTTATAAAGTTACAACTGTTTTTCATGAGGATAGAACAGTTATGAATTTTATTGTTCTACTGAAATATTTAACTTTATTTATGAATTCATAAGCCAGATTTTACCTATGAATTAAATGGGGACTGAAATTGCAATACCCTCAAATTAGGCTTTGCTCTAAACTAGGAATGCAATATGAGCTGTAAGGCACATGCTATGTATACATGTGAGGGCCTGGGTTCTGTCCTCCAGCACTGGTGTTCTGTCCCCAGCACTGCTTGCCCCTGAGCCCTAATGAGTGTGTCTAATGCATGGAATTAGATAACTAATTATTAGATTACTAATAATGTATTAATTAGATAACTACTTATTACTCTTCTAAGTATAGTTGTTTTGTTTGTTTGGGGGTATCATACATTATTCCTGGTTGTCCTTAAGGGACTATATCTAATGTCAACAGTCAAAACTGGATTCAACTGTTTGCAAGGCAAGTACTTGAAACCCTGCTCTCTCTCTCTCTCTCTCTCTCTCTCTCTCTCTTTGTATTTGTTGTGATCTGACTTCTCTGACTTAATAGAATAAAACGAATACAAAATTAAAAGTAGAAGTCTGAATTCTCTGCTTATAATGGCCAAATTGTTCTTCACACTGAAGTGAATTATCATCCCCCTAAAACCTGAAAATGTTTATCCTCTTACTATGAACACACACATATACATATTTACAAACATTTCAGGGAAAGAGTTACTGTCTTGTAATTTTAATATATTTAGTTTAAAGAGATGATTTTATTCCATCTTCATATCTAGTCTCCATAATCTCTGTAGATATGCAAATTATTAATTCCCTATATTCACAGTAATAGGCATAAATGCTGTCTTTTCACCATCATAATTAAAAGAGAGTCTAATAGATGACTGTTGCTCAAAATTTAT
This sequence comes from Crocidura indochinensis, assembly GCA_004027635.1. Lineage (NCBI taxonomy): Eukaryota > Metazoa > Chordata > Mammalia > Eulipotyphla > Soricidae > Crocidura > Crocidura indochinensis. Next base: position 7,738 of record PVKC010008258.1, on the reverse strand, counting down.
GAGCATATATGAGCATGTAAAAATGTTGAATTGGATGAGTCAGAAAAGTAGTCTCCACCCCCCCATCACTCATAAAAAAAAGGAGAGAAAAAGGATTTTTCATGTTTACAAAGTAGCTATACAATCCCAACAGTATTGCTTCAGATTGCTTATTTGTTTCTCCAAAAATGGTTAGAAAATACATCATGTCTAAAAATTGGTTCAATGTATATTCTATTTGGGGTGTCCACTAGGGATAACTTACATGCTTTTTCCAACAACATCATTATTGCTCTGAATGTAGCTCAACAAAAAGTGTGATTGTTGAAAAGTTGATCAATTATATATTTTAGATCCATTCTCTAGTCTCCTGTTATTTTATATTATAACACTTTATACAATATTATATATTATATATCATATATACTATAAATAATATTACTATATTACATAGAGTATATTATAAAATTTTACATTATAACACTTAAGGTGTTATAATAAATAATGTGATTTTAGGATAATTTATTAAATTATAAATATGTAAATACACTTTTTGATAGTTCTTTTGTGTGTGTGTGTGTGTGTGTGTGTGTGTGT
>PVKC010008257.1:0-28354 GCA_004027635.1 Crocidura indochinensis | reverse complement strand
CATGATTCACGAATATAAATAATAAAATAACAAAGGGTAGTATATGACTGAGTTTATTTTATCCTTAAAAGTTCAGGGGCTGGGGGCCGGGCGGTGGCTCTGGACGTAAGGTGCCTGCGCTAACCTAGGACGGACCGCGGTTCGATCCCCCGGTTCCTCATATGGTCCCCCGTGCCTGCCAGGAGCGACTTCTGAGAGAATAGCCAGGAGTAACCCCTGAGCGTCACCGGGTGTGGCCCAAAAACCAAAAAAAAAAAAAAAAAAAAAGTTCAGGGGCTGGAGCAATAGCGCAGCAATAGGGCTTTTGCCCTACACGCTACTGATCCAGGACGAACTTGGTTCGAGGCCCGGCACCCCAAGCCAGGAGCGATTTCTGAACGTATAGCCAGGAGTAATCCCTGAGCATCACCAGTGTGACCCAGAACAAAAACAAAAAAATCTTCAGATGCACATTTATTGATTTTATTATTATTGACGTAACATGGTTAATGCAAGTACTAATGCTTATGTTTCTGTCAAGCAAAGTAATGATGATTATTGCCACTATTAAAGTACAAAATCCCTCTACTTCTGTATCTAAGTTTTTTCTAATCTTCCTAGTCCTCTCTTTTCACATAGTAACCTCCATTCTGTTGTCTGAGATCCAGAGGTTTTTTTCTATTGTTTATTACCCATTCCTTATTTTTTAATACTACATATGGATGAGGTATTATTGGTCATTTGTTCTCTACTCCATCTGTCTCTTTGCAGTTAACATTATACCCTCAACCCAAATCCAAATTGTAACTAATGACAAGATTTCATCTTTTCGAAAACTAGGTGTGTGTATGTATCACACTTCCTTTAGCTTCTCATCTGTAATTAAACCGTTGGGTATTGTCTATCTCTTGATTATTATAAACAGCATTATAATAAATATAGTTGTTCAAATATTCTTTTGAATTAACGTTTTGTGTTTTAGGGACAGATGCTATGATGTAGAATTTCTGGATTATGTAGAACCCCTATTCTTACTTTTTTAAAATATTCTTTGTGTTGTTGTGGTAGCATGGCTTATAATAATTTCCATTTTATTGTTTTCTACTTTGATTGCTTCTTCACCCCTCCTGCAAGTGTCCATATGCATCTATCACTGTTCCAAGGTACCTTCTTCTCCCACTTGCTTTTAGTCTCTGTTCGTAGTTCTCTAGGCATATATCAGGATTGAGTATTCAGTATTAAGAATTGTTGAATCCCCTGCCTTATTTCTGAATTTCTTTATTTAAAATTGTTCATAATACAATGGTTTTGTTTTTTATCCACAGTTACAAACTTGTTCATAATTGAGTTTCATCCATATAGTGTACAATAACCTTCACCAGGGCACATTTCCCACCATCAATATCCCCAATTTCCCTTCTGCCTTCTCCCCTGTGGCTGACATTTTTCTTCTACTTCTCCTCTCTCTTTTTCTCTCTCCCTCACTCCCTCTTTTTCTGTCTCTCTTTTTATCTTTTTTCCCTTTTAGACACTGGCTGGCAATATTCTTGCTGAAGAGATATTATACGTATGAATTTATCTTCTTTCAGCACCAAGTTCTTATCCAGAATGATCATTTCCAACTATCACTATCATAGTGGTTCCTTCTCTGCCCTACTTGCACTCCCCCACTACTTGCTATTTGTCCTTGACTTGTTTCTTTAGACCTGATGTATTTTCTGCATTGGTTTATTATTTCTAGGAGATTTTGTAGAAGATTTAGGCTATTCAATGTATATTATCATATTGTCTGCAAATAGAGATCATTTGACTTCCTATTTTCTGATTTGGATTTCTCTGATTCCCTTTACTTGTCTGATAGCTGTTGCTAGGAGTTCTAATACAATGCTGAATAAAAGTGAGTACAGCGAACATCTTTGTGTTATACCTGATCTCAGCAGAAATACTTTAAGTTTTTCATTTAAAATCAAAAGATTTTAGTAAGGGGGTTATTGTTTCATTCAAGATGAATTGATAATTCTCACAACTTTCAGTGGTAGATATACAAACACCAGAGAAAAAGGAGACCAGTGTGTAGAGAATGACACTGGATTACCTAGTAGCATTTTAGCTACTAAAAGCTTCAATACTCTTAAGATCCCAATTTAGTTTTTTCAATATATTGCCCTAAATCAAACTTTAGGAAAACTGTGATCTAATCTTAAAACAGAAAGTGTTGGTATTTGCCACATACACTGAAGGCTATGTTCTTGATTTCCTTATACTATATTTTTAGGTAAAATATTTTTCTTACTCAAAAGCAAAGCAAAAGAACAACAGAAACCAAGAAAGGAAACTAAATAAAAAGGCAGTTACCATGGCTTCCACATTAGGCTGAATAAGAAAGGATTTTCAATTCCAGAGAAAAAAAATGCAAAACTATGATCGAGAAACCGTTGCTATACACATTACTTTATAATTCTCCCATTAGAACTGTAAACACAGGCTCAACAGTGGATTTTGTACTTTTACAGCTGCTCTTTGATAATGTAAGAAAAAAATTAATCCTTTATTGCCCCTGATTATCTGGTTATAGCTTATTAAAGATATCAACTCAAACAATTTTAATGACTATATATAATTGTCCTTGAAATGTATAATTTTGTTTTAAATAAACCTATTCAGATTCTTTTATGTGGACAACAATGAAACAGTTTATAATGAAATATGATTCTTTCAGGAAATGCTACAAATTCTCATGGACTTGGGTTTAATTGTGTTTTCCTTTCATAGAGGTAAGGATGAAATACATTCCAGTCTTATGAACACCGAAGGTAACAAGTTAGTAAATCTTTTATGTTATCAGCATTCTTGGTTAACATTTCAACTGTATATATGAGATCAACTTTTGGATAATGTCTATTATAAGTTGATAATCAAAAGTACACTAATTAATAATGATTGACTTCTCTGGTGGATGAATCATACCTAATATTATTTGAGTTTATTATAGTTCATGTTTTGAAAGCTCTCTAATCTACAACTCTGCAAACTTGGCAGAGAGACAAGTATGAAAGGCAAAGTATGAGAAGGACCCGGAACCTGGAAATTATGGCACTTTGGTTCTATGGGGTTCAAGTATCTTTAAAATACATGATCAGAAAGGACTATAGAAAGAAGAAATTACAACTCTTGTAGTTTTCAAACCTATCCCTGCCTACAACAGAGAAGCGACTTCAGTTTCTTATACAATCTTGCCAGCATTAGGAAAGAAATTATTCTCAGATTTCTTTCAGAGGAATGGTGACCTCACTTTTTATCCTTATAATTCATGATTTTTTTGGGACCGGAGAGATAGCATGAAGGTAGCGTGTTTGCCTTGCATGCAAAAGAACAGTGGTTCAAATCCCGGCATCCCATATGGTCCCTTGAGCCTGTCAGGAGCATTTTTTAGTGTAGAGCAAGGAATATTCCCTGAGTGCTGCCGGGTGTGACCCAAAAACCCAAAAAAAAAAAAAAATCATGATTTGTCAATGCCTTTATTGAACAAAAGCTTGAAGATCTAAGAGGTGAACTAAGTGTCTTTGATTTGTTTCTCAGAGTCCAAAGTTTTCAAAAAATAATTATTTTCAAGGTTTAAGAAACATTTTTTTGTTTGTTTTTTAGGGCCACATCCAGTGACGCTCAGGGGTTACTCTTGTCTATGCTCTTAGAAATCGCTCCTCTTTTGGGAAACCATATAGGATGCCGGGGGATCAAACTGCAGTCCGTCCTAGGCTAGCCCCGGCAAGGCAGATGCCTTACCACTTGTGCCACCGCTCTGGCCCCAAGTTTAGGAAACATTTTTAATTGTAATGTTAACATTTCAATTTGATTTATCATTTCTGCCTCTTTCTACCACCAAAGTGCCCACGATCCTCCACCAATGTCCTAATGTTATTACTAGTCACCTCTCTATGCCCCAATCTCCAAATCTGCACAGTTTTCTAAACCAATGGCTTTTCATAATTCAGTACTGCTGATTTGCACCCTTTTTTCTATTTACCACAATTGAGTGAGATTATTTGGTAGTAATTTACTAGTGGCTTGAGTTTTCTCACTTGTCTATTTCCTTATACTTTCTCTTCCCCATCTTTCCCTTTCTGGTCCTTTTCTCTGCATTTCATGGGTAATAAGATGAGAGGGTGGAAGAAAAAAGACTGATTGGATTCCTACCTTGTGTGAAATCAGATCAATTCCTTCCAGCAAATGCAAATATTCCCCCTCTCTTTTTTTTTTTAAACAAATAGGGCACCAAGGCTAATATATAAAATTAACTCTTGGAAAGGAATCTGAATGGTACTTGGCTTCTTCCTCAAATCTTTTAACTTGGGTACAGCCACATGCATCTTAGAAGCTGGTTCTGTAACATGCTATTGACTGAGCTAAAGAAAAACCCTAGAATCCTAGTTTCTATGAAAAATTGTGTACAAAAACATAATACTATTTTTTTTTTTGCAGTGTAGATGCTGAAAGGTGTGAAGAGATCTTGTTTCCCCAGAGAATCACAAAGTCAAACTCTGTGTGATGTTGACTTTGCAGGTTCTGCTGTGGTCTCCCAGAGCAACCTACCTGTTAATGGGGTGTGATGACTCTGAGGGAGAGAGGAATGCCATCTTTCTGTGCTTTCTCTTTCCTCCAAGGCCCCAAATTTGGGAGTAAATGATGTTTTATGAGTTCGTTGGAAACTAAAAGAATTTTACATAAAATTATTTTGTACTCAAATAGCGTTGATTTATATATAAGCCACTAGTTGTGATAAGTAGCATGACAACAGAAGTGTGAGTTTTCTTTGGCAGTTAAGTATTGAGATCATAGTAGTTTATAGAGAAAAGACATGAATTTTAGTTTGAAGGCAAAGAAAATACTGACTCACTGACCATGTTTCATATTTCATTCCAAGTAGATCTTTCTTTCTTTTTTTTTCCATTTTTGCAGACACCATCCTAAATTTCTTAGTCCCCACTGATGTAATTAGACCTATAATTCCTACCTTGTGATACCTGTGTGTGCTGTTCAGGTGCATACAGCATTTTAAGTTGGGTGTTATGAAAGTTGGCAGTGTACATATTCATGGGGAAAGCTCTTTTAGTGGGGAAAAGTTGTACTTTTAAATATGATTAATATCAAGTATATTTATTTAACTATTATAGGGGAGTAGGGGCTTTCATGCAGAGGAAGGCAAAATTCACCAAAAGGAAGTCTTTTTTGGTGCTTAGTGGTAACTGCCTTTGAATTTATAAAATATTTAAGAGACGTGTTTCTTCTCTGTGGCCTTATGGATGAGATAATGTTGAGATGATTAATATCATATCTTATTTCATTTAAAGAGAAATTTCACAGTAATATGAACAATAAAATCTAATTATTATGACATAATTTCATTTTGTAAAGTATTTGAATCTTAATTTAAAAATTAATTATTACATATATGTGCCCTGTAAAATAGTACCTCAATAAGGATAAAGCACAACTAATTTATCTTCCTAAGATAATCATATTTTTAAGCTTAGTCACTATTGATTAAATGCCTTTTTTCCCCAAACTTTATGCAAGTTGACTAGTGCAGCTATGTAATCTTCGTCTCATTCTCCTTTCTATTAGATATTTTGTTTGGAGGGTGCATTCCTTGGATTTGTTCGATGCTTACACCTAACTCTTTCTCAGAGATCACTCTTGGCAGTGCTTGGGGATCACTCCTGGCAGTATGGGAGATCCACTATGAGTTCGTTTAGTGGAGGATTAATGTCTTACCAGCTGTATTATTACTCTGCCACCTCTTTTTTTTTTCTCAATTTTATGTCATTAAGATTTACCCTTCCTCGTTTTCAGTTTGCTTACATATATCTCTAGTATTTCATTGACTCTTTTATATGTATAGTAAATATGAACTGTACTCTTTCAACAACCTTTGGTAATTTGATTCCTAAGTAAATTTTAATGCAATGTTGATTTTTTACTGTTATTTTCCTTATAGTATTCGCATATATAACATTTTTGTATTTTGATTTTGTTTTAATATATTGTTCTTAATAAATTGTTCCAAATATTTTTGAGTGAAGCTTTAAAGATTTGTTTGTATATCATCTCTTTATCTGCAAGTAGTAACATTTTTATTTAATTTTTTCCAGTTTAGATTTTTTAATTTTTTTTCTCTCTTGATTGCAATGGCCAGGACTTCAAATAATTATGGTGGCATCTTATTAGACTTTTTTTCTTTGTACTTGATCTCGAATAGCAAGTTTATTGTATGTATCCTTTACTATGATGAGATACATTCCTTTAATTCCAATTTTGTGAGACTTTTTAAATCATAATCGAATGTTGAAACTTGTTGAAAGCTTCTTCTGTGTCTATTAATATAATCACATGGTTTTAATGCTTCCTTTGTTGTGGTCATGATTTACATTAGTTGTTTTTCGTATATTCAATTATTCTTGCATCCCTAGAAAAAATTCCACATTGTCACACAGCTGAATTCTTTTTGCTAGCATGTTGTTGAGGACTTTTACATTTAAGTTTATCAGGGAAGTTGATCTGTGATTTTTTTTTCTTTTCTTGTGCTGTTTTAGACTGCTTTTGGTGTCAGGATATGTTGATCTCATAAATGTGTTGGAAGAATTTCTATTTCTTCAAATAAAAGTTTTTTTTGAAAGACTTTGAGTAGAAAAGGTAATTGGTTATCTTTGAAGGTTTGGAAGACTCATTAGTAAACCATCTGGTCCTGGGCTTTTATTTTGGGGGAGAGTGTTGATTGCTGTTTAAATTTTTTTTTTTTTTTTGCTTGTAACTGGTCTGTTCAGGTTTTTTAATTTCCTTTGATTTAATTTTGAGGATGACAATTCTAAGACTTTGCCCATTTCTACTAGTTTATTCAATTTAATGGTGTAGGCTTTTATCATTTTCTTTTTCTGATCCTTTGTATTGCAGTGGTATCATTTACATTATAACTTCTTCCTTTTCCCTTCTCTTCCCATGTCTTTGACTTTTAGCACCCTTTTCTTCATGACCTCGTTAAATATCTACAATATTTAGAGTTAGCTTTTGATTTCATAGATCTTTTGTATTTCTTTATTACATTTTTAAAAAATATTTTAGGCTATACTGATAATGGCAAATTTTTATGCATAAATAATTCCATTACCACTTCCTCCAGCAGAATTGTTTTCCTTACTTGTTGCTCCAGTGCCCACCCCCTACATCTCCATCCTGCATTTGCACTACTTTAATTTTTTTTAATTTTATTTTGTTATTTCTAAGTTTTTCTATTGTAAAAGCTTGGGTTTTATTCATTATTCTTTTTACAGTTCATTTAGCTGTGATGTTCATTGAAAATTTTATTCTTTCCTGATTTAAGCCTGTAATTTAATGAATTTTCTTCTTAGTTCTATTTTGTGTGTGTCCTATAGAGTTTAGATAGGTTATATGCTAATCCATAAATTTTTATTTCCTCCTGATTTTTTCATTATTGTAGCAGTGATTCAGTATCATGTTGTTTAATTATTTTGTATTGGTTTTTCTAACTTTCTTTTTGTGGGTGATTTCTATTTTTGTTCCATTGTGATCCAAAAAGATATTCAATATAATTTTATATGTATGACTTTGTTGACACTTGTTCTATGTCCCAAATATGGTATATCATCAAAAATGTTACATATGCACAGAATGTATTTGACTGTTTATGTAGAAAGCCCTATAAATGTCTATTACACTAAGGCAGTTCTAATTCTCATTTAAGTCATGCTTTGTTCTTGAACTTCTGTCTCTTTGTTGTGACAAAGGTCAAAAATAATTAACATCGATATAACTATTATGTTGTTTCTGATGTCTTTTGTCAGGCCTATTAATAGTTGCTTTATATATACAGATATATAAAACATACAAAGCATATATATGTATATATATGCTTCTTTATTTGGTACATGTATGCTAAAGAATAAAGTTTCGGTAGCTTGCTTTCCTACTGGTTTTTTGAAGGTTCTCTTATCTTTTTTAAGGTTTTATCTGGTATGTAAGAGTATCCTTGTCTTTTTAGGCTGGCATTTGCCTGTATAAGTTTTCTCTTGCCTTTTACTTGAACAAGTAATTAACTTTGAACTTCAAATTTAGGTCTATTATAGAAGTATAATATCAGGTTTTATTTCTTTATCCATTTTGCCATTTGATTCCTTTGATTGGTGAGTTTATGCATTGATAATTTTGGTGAAATTATTTATTGTCACTTTGATGACATTTGTGTGTTTTTTGCTCCTTGTCTCTGTTCCTTTGTTCCTTTGTATTCTTCTCTTGTTTTTGTGTATCTACCTTTGTGTTGTCATTGAATTCCTTTATCCCTCTTGCTAACTTCTTAGTTCTTTTGTTTTAAGGTTAACATAAATCTACAACCAGGAATCTAAGTCTATAGCCTATTTTATATTTTGCATATTTTTTTCATGTTTGTTCTAAGAATCTACATTATTGATACCCTTTTACACATTTTACATTTTATTACTAAACGTACATTGCTATTTCAGAGATGGACTTTTTTCTTTATAGAATTTAACTTAGTGTTTCTTAAAGAGCAGATTTATTGGTGATGAATAACTTTAACTCTTCTTTATTAAAAAATCTTTTTATAATTACACCTTCAAATCTGAACCTAAGGCAGGCAGGTTTCTAAGTTGGAGGCATTTTTATTCAATACTTTGAAAATATAATGTTATCTTCTAGACTATAGAATTTTCCTTTTCTGGTTGTTATTATTCATTTTATTTGTGCTTTATAATTTATGATAGTGAAAATAAAAGTGATGACAATTGGAATAATGAAAGTTTCAGGCATACACTGCTTTAACCCCACTCAGAACCTCCAACAACCCTGACCTTCCCTTGACCCATCCCCTTGGCAAACTGTTTTAAAATATTTGATTGTTTTAGTTAGGTTATTGTCATGGGTTTGCAATAGTGTTGATGTTAATGGTTTTGATATACAAAGTTATCTCAACTTTCCAACACTAATTTCCAAGATCAATGTCCCTATATTGTTTCCAGTCCATCTCAGCATCCCACACCTAAAATCCCCTTCTTGGCATTCTGTTTTGCAATTCAGAGCCAATAGTTCACCACCATTTGTTAGATTTAATTCCTTGGTCTTGTTCCTCTATATGCCACGAATGAATGAGATCATTTGGTATTTGTTCTTGTCACACTGATTTACTTCACTCAAATGATACTTTCCAGTTCCATGCAAGTTGCAGCAAACTAAACTTTCCTATAGCTGTATAGCATTACATTTGGTTATCATATACCACATTAAAATATCCATTCAGCTATCATTTTTAACATACCTCAGACAATGTACTCAATATTGCAATGAACATAGGTGTACATAAACATTTTCTAATTAATTATTGTTTCTCTCTCTCTCTCTCTCTCTCTCTGTTTTTGGACCACACTTGGTGATGCTCAGGAGTTACTCCTGGCTCTGTGCTGAAAAATAACTCCTGGTAGAATCGGGGGACAATATGGAATGCTGGGTATCAAACCTGGGTTTGTCATGGGTCAGCCATATGCAAGGCAAATGACCTACCACTGTGCTATTACTCCAGCCCCTAATGATTGTTTTTAAATTTAGGCTTGATACTAAAAAGTGAGATTGCTGTTTCAAATAGAAGCTCTGATATAATATTTTTTCCATAATTTTGTTCATAGAGACAACCAGACAACATTCACCTAAAGAGTAAATGTGTGGGCCTTTTCACCATATACCCATTAATGTTTGTTTTAATATATTTTCACACTAATATATGGCTCATCATCTTTGTGACATATTAAAACTATTAATTAAATTTTTAAAGAAAATGAAGTCTTTATTGCCATCATTTTATTGACAAGTACTTCATTAACTTTTGTTTCTATACTTGCTGTATTTCTATTCCTTTCTCCTTCTGAAACAATTGTTACTTGTTTAAATGTTTAAATTATAGACATTGTCAATTGCAATTTAAGTGTTCATATGTATCACCAACAAAATGCCCACTCAGTTGATATAATTAAATCATGTGCAGATATCACTCTTAGTGTATATGAACAGGGAAAAATTTAATCTACCAAATTATGATAGTTATCATCTACCATTACCTGAGATATTGTTAGTTAGTAGGTTTAACTTTCTACCAAAAATGTTCAAAGCTGATGCATCTGCATTTTTAGACTTAAGATACCTGTTTTGATGAAATGATCTCTGAATCAAAAAAATTAGAAAATCTCTAGTTCACCACAATTGTATGTTTCTTTTATTGTCAAATGTAACTATACATATATAATACTAATACGCATATAAGGATCACAGATTCCATTTAAGTATTTAACAAAATTTATTGCTCATAAAAGTCTTTTCTATCTCATATTTTAGATCACTGATTTGAAGAAATAACATAAAATGCCACTGTTAGGAAACTAATAATATAATAAGAGTTGAGAGAATACAAGAAAGGATTTTTCAGTGACATGTTTTTGAGACTTCAGAGGTATTTAAAAAAAGCTAAAATGAGCTTTTGGGTTTTTTAGGAAACTAATATCAAATATTTTATTATCAAATTGTTGGAACTTGATAATATGAATTAAAAACATCATGTAAGTCTAAAAGGAAAGTGAAGTGAGTCAACATAGTCTATATTTTGATTATAAAGTGTGTGTGGAAATATATGACTCTAGTTTAGTCATACATTGTTTGAAAGAATTCCACACAGTATGTTCTACTGGACTGATTGCTCTCTGTTTTGAATTCTCCACATCCTAGATCAGATGACAAAGATGAAAAGTTATAAACTAATATCTATACGAGCTGATTTTAGCACCTGTTTACTTTTGCTTTGCCCCAAATGTGTTGCATGTAGAAACTCTGTAAGTCAGGTTTCTATGCATACTGTGTTTATCTGCTATAGTTACCAAACATTCTATTATTGAAAAATTGCAGAAAGGGATCACCTATTTTATGAATGGAATGAAAGTGATGATTTTGATCTGAGAAACAATAAGCTGACAGAGACCCTAAGTATCTATCAAGCCAGTGCTGTAGAGTGGAGAACAGGACTTCTAATTTAAGGTAGTGTTACTAAGATAGCTCTTACTAATTAGCTACTAATTAGAGCTAGTAATACCTTTTAACTATTAAATATAGTTAAAATAAAAGTTAGTCTAATAGAAAAAAATCATTGGATATTAAAATTACTTCTCATTTTGGTAAATATTCTAAAATTAGTATATTATCAGCCAGAAGAATTAATAGTAAAAATTATTTAAAAACAATTAGAGAAAAGCTCATTCCTCTACAATTTGACATTTAAATTTAATTTTTAGAAATATTATGGAAAGAAGTTGATATTAAATTTGTTTTTTTTTCCAAAGTTAGTTTAATGTTGGTGAGTCAGGTATTGTTAGTTAAATCTCTTGGAATTTAAAACAACTCAGGACATGAATTTTTTTTAAAGCAGCCAATAAATATGTATGCAATTAAAAAGAAAGAAAATGGAGGTAGAATGTAACTGAGAATCTAAAAAAATATAGAAGAATTGCAAAAAAAATGAATAAAATACTAGCTAAGAAACAGAGGGGCCGGAGTGGTGGCACTAGAGGTAAGGCATCTGCCTTTCGTGTGCTAGCTTAGGATGGACTGTGCGGTTGGATCCCCCCGGGGTCTCTTATGGTACCACAAACCAGTAGCGATTTCTAAGCTCAGAACCAGGAGTAAACCCTGAGCGTCACCGGATATGGTTCCCACTCAAAAGAAACAGTAAGAGGTGAGATAGAAAATTGTAGCATGAATTTAAAAATATTCATGTCACTATAGTCAATGTAGTGACTTTGTGTAGTTATTAAGAATATGATTTTATTTTAAATTGTGCTAATTCATATGTACATATATAAAATCATTAAACACTTTAGAATGTATAGACTATTAAAACTTATTATTTTTATTTTCTACGGAATAACATATATTATGTTGTTATTGAAACTAATTCTGAGTAGAAAATTGATTTTATATTCCATTTGGGTGAATGGAAATATTTCCTGAGGTCACATTTGATTGAGAAGCTTTAGTCACTCATGATTATTTCTAATATGTAATAGACAGTTAAGTAGAGATTAGAGAGCAAGAATTCCAAAAATGTTAATGAATACATTTCCTTTTGTTGAAGATCTTGCCAATTTCAATAAGTGTCTGCATCTATGTTACAAGCGAAAACATACAACATACACAGAATGAGTTAGTAGTCTCAGCCATGTAATGGCTAAAATCATCTCAACTATTTTGATGGACATATTATTTTTGTTTTTACTGTGTATAAGTTAACATTTTTGGTCACTCAAGCAATACATAGACTCTTTTATACTCAACTATCAAGTCTTGCTGTGTTCTTCATTGTGTGTGTGGAGGGAAGTACTCCAAAACATCTCTAGGCCATCCTGTAGCCACTTAGGAACTTCTAATTTGATTAATTTAATTCATGACTCATTAAAATATGTGACTACTACTATAGTTATAAATTATTCTAAAGTATAGTAAATATTCTCTGAATTATTTGTGGCCTTTGCATGAAATAGATACACTAACCTCAATGAGACCAGGAAAATCTATTATGATTTGAAGCATTATTTCTTTTTAATCATTTTTATTTTATTATTTTCTAAAGTTAAGCACTATGATTTACAAAGTTTCTCATGATATAGCTGTTTTAGGCACTTAGTACTCCCACACCAGTTCCACCACCAATGTGATTTTTCCCTCTACCGATAACCCTAAATTTCCTATCCCTACCCAGATTACTTTTTCTCTTATTTATTTCCTTTTTCATTGCCATAAACTATATAAACAAAAACTGTACAGGAGAAATGCTAATTTATGGATAGTTTTATCTGCAGTGTCTGCTTGGTTTTTATGTATGCTCACTAATCTCTATAGAGGGATTATTGGTAGGCTCTACTGGATAGTGAGATGAATCCATGGTGAAATTTGTGATAAAGGACATTTTATTTTTTAATTAGTTGGGGAATTTCAAGGAAAAGTATCCATAAAGTATATTTATTTCAACAAATATAATATTAATGTTCATCTTGATTTTGTATACTAAGTATACATCACTTATAATTCAAGCATTCTTAGCATTGCATTTGGGCTTGGCCAGCCAAGCTTTTTGTATATTAATATTGACTGGTTATTAGGTAATAGGATATACTGCATACTTGCTGCCATAAAAAAATGAAAAGTGATCATGATAAGTGCTTTGGTTTAAAGACTAGTGAATAAAAGAAATGCAATTTCAATTTCTCCATGGGGAAATCTCTCCTTTTATTTTAATTTGTGTATGAACTCACTGTACAACAATAGAAGGAATAAAAGGTAATAAAAGTCTATGAAAGCTTATTAATATTTAAAATGAAGAAGAACTATTTCACCCATGATTACATCCAAAATTATACACTATCATGGAATAAGTGATTCTTACACACAATATTAAAATTTATATACAAACATATTTATGTAAATTAAAATGTCTAAGAAACACTTAACATAAATCACAAGTAACTTCTAGAATCTAAAAATAAATGAAAACACAAATTAAGATTAAGAATTTTATGTCAACATAAATCTTTAATATTAAAACATAGAAAACCTAAAAGCATAATGTGTAAATATTTTTTATATGAGTGAAAAGTCTAAACCTTTATGGTAGATAATGATGAAAGAATGCTGTACTTAATTTAATTGGAAACTAATGACATAAAACATATATAGCATGTATTAATGCTTTAAAATGGTTTTAAAATCAACACAAATGTTAAAATAAAGTGTATGCCAACATATGTTATTTCTGTGCAATAGAAATTAGGGTGATTTTATTGTTTTATTTTGTAGTTCTCTTCATTTTTTGTGTAAGTTTGTATTATTATGTCTCAATTATTTTTCTGAAATATTTATAAAGGTGGATGAATTATTATGTAACGATGAAGTATGACATCTAAGAGATCTACAAAAGTGTTCAACTTAAACTAAACATTAATAAAATGTTAATGACTTTAACAAAGATATATATCATGAAAAATGCATTTGAATAAAAGAATACTTTCTTTGAGTGGAACATATGTGATCCAGTCTCACATATGTGATCTAGTCTCTGTTATTTAACTGCTTTGATTAGAAAAAAATTAATCTTCAGAGAAGTGAGTTTCCACTAAAACTAAATGAAACTAAAATAAAATAGGAAAAATTTTATCTAACAGAGTGATCATGCAAAGTTCAGTATTTCAATTCAAAATTTGTCAGATATTCTCTTAATATGCCTGAAGCAAAAATTAGAATGCACTGAAAACTTCAAACCTTGTGCCAAGGAGTCAGTTGTTGTATATTCCACCGCAGTCTTAGTGTCACTGCAAGAATGTATCACCTTCTGAAAATAGTCCCCAAGATGTTTACCTTCTGTGTTCCTACTTCACCTGCCCTAGCAACGCTTTTTCTCTACTTATTCACTGTGGTTGTGAGAGGAGTTTTACTTACAAGAATTATTTCTCATTATGGTTAATAACCTAATGTTTCAAATTTGAAATAAATGCTCTGTCTTGGGGGTTTAGTAATGTATCCTGAAATGCATTAGTGATCATCTAATGATAATACAAATTATTTTTATTTGTCATTTAAAGAACAGAGTGGTTTACTGATTTGGCTAAAACAGCCAAGTAAAGACTCGGAATTCTAACAAGTTTCATGTATGGGCCTTGAGAATGTGTGGATGCATTGTCTTCTGTTAGAAAACAGCTCTACAGCTCTGCTACACAGTAACAACTTTTCTCTCTAACATCTGGTCAGTCATCATGCAAAGGTAATTACAGGTAAAAAGTGTCATTAAATCAGCACAAATCTATGCCTATACTAAAAATATTCATTTAGCTGTGCACTTCTGCTTATGATGAGTAAGACATTCAAAGGAATTCTGTCAATGATAGTAAAAATAAATATTTTAAACTGTTTACAATAAAATGTAAGTTTGCTGTAAGATAGAGGAAAGCCCTAGGGGTCAGAAAAATTAAGAGAATAAGTAGGTCCTGAACTGGCACATGATTCTCTATAGTTTATCTCTAATATTGGTTTTAAATACATCATATGAAGCTAATTTAGTGATTTAACCGAAGAACAAAGAGTATATGAAGTCAAATAAACTCCCTCTTTTAACCTGAGCTTATGTCTGAAGGACTTTAGAAATCAAATTTTTCCACAAATAAATTTCCAAGAATGGGCACTACAAAAATTGAAAAATATGTATGCAAATATGACTTTGAAATAAGTTTTCTTTTGAGGGGTGTGTGAAAAAAAGAAAAGGAATTCCTGCATTAAACCATAACAAAGTAAAGAAATTTGAGATGTATCAAGAATTCAAGCATCAGAGATAGATCTTTAGAAATATAGAAAATACAGATTATTTGAAATAGAAATTTTATACCAATATTTTATAGAAAGATAGATTATTTTATGAGCTCAGACTATCAAAGAATTTCTTGAAGAATCAAAAATCTTAAGTAAAAGACTAACCAGGGGCTGGAGCAATGGCACAGCTATAGGGTGTTTGCCTTGCACACAGCTGACCCAGGACAGACCTTGGTTCCATCCCACAGAGTCCCATATGGTCCCCCAGGCCAGGAGCTACTTCTCAGTGCATTGCCAGGAGTAACCCCTATGTATCACTGGATGTGGCCCAAAAATACAAAAAAAAGTAAAAAGAAAAAGATTAACCAATATTACTGAAATAAGACTTCATTAGAAGAAAATCTAAAGAGAAAGAACAAGCTACATATTGAGAAATAAGTTTATAGTATAATGAAGCCTTTGGTACCCAGTAAAATAACATAGCAGACTCTCACCACCCATTTAGAGTAAGACAAACAATATTGGAAAATAGTAAAAAAAAAGTTATGAACAGGCAAATTGAATGGCAACAAAAAATTAAAGAGAACCACCTCGTGTGAAGATTTCATATTAAAAACCAAACATCAATACCATTGCTGAGGTATTAGACTGCCAAAATTTTTTAAAAAGACATTAATATAAAATTTGTATAAATAATTAGAACTCCAATAGTATTTGTCTAATTGACATGTCAAACCATGTCACATTTTATAGCTTAGTATAACAATTATTTTATGGTACAATAAACTATTTTATTAGCTTTAATAATATTTTTGTGTACACGTGGCAAAGTCTATGTAAGTTGGGGATTGGCTATTCTAGGGGACAAAAAATAAAACTTCCAATGTCCGTTGGTGAAAATGGTTTGTAGTTGATTGGGATAGTATCATTTTGATGTAATATTAAGGTAATTTCATACAAGTTGAGCTTCAGACATGGCAACGCAGGGTTTAAGAATGAATACTTCAGGATGAAAGAAATGGAAGAAGCCAGACCTTCCTGAGCTCAAAGATGCCTGCCATGTTCTGTTGGCCAGAACAGTCATGCCGATTTCTTGAGCAAGGGGAAGGACAGTCACTTGCTTGTCTTGCAAGTTACCAACCCATCAGTCAATCTTTGGCATCTCATATAGTCCCCTAAGCAATGCCAAGAGTGACCTCTAAATAAAAAGCCAGAATTAAGCTCTAGGCACTTTCACACCCCACCCCACAAAAGATGCCTCAGGTTGAGAAAATTAAACTTAAAGAGAAGCTAGCAGGTGTGATCACATCTGATTGAAACATGAACAAGTTGAAATGATGAGAAGATGGTTCAGTATATATAATGAAGTTATTACCTTATTGGATAGAATAAAGAAAATATTTTGCATATTGGTGGAGAAGTAAAAACTATCTTTAATGCCAATATATTGTTGACTGTAACATTCTTATTATAGCTTTTCCATTCAGAATGTCTAAAATATTCTCATCTGGAAATTACCATTTTAGTTTTTTAGAACTAAATCTTAGGCTATTTGCCTTGAACTCATTAGTTGAAGGACAATTTAGGGTAAAGTCTAGTATGATTACATTATCAAAAAGACCAAATTACAAATGTAATCTAATGAATTTCTTTGGAGTCAATAGACTTTTATGGTAGCATTTTCAAAATAAATGGCACTTTCAAAACAAGTTACTTACTAATATGTAGTACTATTCTTTTTTATATCATGGAAGAAAACTCAAATGGCTATTTCTCAATTTCACTGTAATCATTTTATTTTAATCAGTGAGCTGCTGATAGCCCAGATGAACATCTTGCATGCAAGTTTATTTAGCACATCTCTTTGAATGATGTGTCAGAACATCCCAGGTACACTTCTGTAGACACCAGCTGCACTGGAGGAGTGTTGCCCAAAAACATCTGGAACATTATTCAGTATGAAAGGGAATAAATATGTTTATGGAAGAAGGCATTTACATCTTCTATGATCAGGGTCTTTCAAAGACTTCATATTCCATATACTTTCAATAGTTTTTTCTATAAGACATTTTGTATTGGTTTAATTCTTCAATCAAAATATAAAAAGTACAACCATTTTAAGAGATGGGATTGACTTGTCACACCAAAAAAGCAATAAAAATGTTTTGATAACTGATCTATTACCTGAAATCTAGATAACAGTGTACATTGTTTTCTATTTTCTAAAGATTTGGATAAAAAGCAAACATAAATACCGTCCAAGAGAAAAAGGGATAAGCTGAAGTTTCACAGGTGAACTTTTCAGAACCATTGGAATAATCATAATTATTTGCAAAATACTCATTTTTGGTGAGGTATGTATGTGTAATTTACATATGCTGTTATTTTTTACTCTTTGTAATGATATTGAAGTTAAATATTATTTTATGTTTCATATGGAAGATATTGATCTGTGAATTGACATTTCATAATTTGCCATGTAAATTCTGTAGTGGAGATAGGAATAGTAGGAAAATAGAAAGGAGAGAAGATTAGTATTTGAAGTGGGCTGACCAAGGACATTTCTGAGAAAGGTTCATTATATCTTCTCTTGCTCAGGAAGGAATATGGCCCAGATATAGGTCACCCAAATACTGCAGCCCTGACACTGGACTCTCCTTAGCAAGTTTAAGGAAGAATATTTTATGAAGTGCTTTATATCGACTGAAAAATCTGAAAGTTTTATCAAACTGGTCTTCTCAAATACTCAGAAATCTATCCCTCTAGTTCATTTCTCTCTATCTTTAGGGAATGACCTCAGAATATGGGATGGCTTTATCTACTTTCTAGAACTTGGGCTTAGCAATAATTCTTTATGGAAGAATTTATAAAGAAAAAAGAAAAGATGTGTTCATTAGCTATGACTTAGCTATGACAGCATAGAAATTGCTAAGGAAATGCTTCTGCCTGCCCTTATTCTGCAGGGGACTGAAATGTGCAAAGCAAGAACTTTAATAGCTATAGAAAAAGGAAAAAAATGTATTCAGATTCTAATTACAATTTCTTATATTCTGCACCCTACATATCTAACATATTAACAAAAGAAAACATGATACATTTTAGAAGATTTCAGCGAGACTTTTGTTTTAATGTATCACCACATAATAGATAAGACCACATTCTTTATCAAGTTAGGGAAATGCAATTATGAAAGAAAACTGAAAAGCAACAGAGATTTTGCAAATGATGCTGAACTCATGGAGTTTGTTTAGCTAGTTTTTCCTGAATGAGAAATGGAAGAATAATTAATCTCCCAAGAAAACTGATTATTTTAGTATATACTCAGACTTACTTTTGTAAATTCAGGAATTAACTGTAGAAGTTTATTATTAGCATCTACACTCTTGTAATTTTGGCAGGTGTGGGGAATGTTGGGTCATACCTGACTCCTTGCTTGGGAATAACTCTTTGCGATCTCAGGGAGATCACATTGAATGCCAAGGATCAAATCCAAGTCAGCCATATACAAGGCAAATGCCATACCCACTGTGCTTTAGCTCAAGGGCACTACTCTTGTATTTTTTTTAAGAAGACTATTATAAGTTCTCTTTCTGAGATTGACCAATTCTTAATTTCCTTTTTCTCCTTACTCTACATTTCTTTAAAGGACAAGATTTATTCCAGAATGTTAATGACACTCTACCCTATAGTTTTTTAGGCCTATTCTCCTGTTTTCATCTACCCAACATAACAAATCATTGAACTCATGTTTTGTATGTTCCACTAATGTTTAAACAGTTTCTATTAATTCCCAAAGATGTTGATAATTCTCTTTTTAGAAAGTCTGTAATTTGGGGTGTGAGGTAAACTAGCTGCTTTTTTCATAAGACATTTTCAGCTCTTAAAAGTCCTGTAATTGCATAAGCCTTGCAATAGAATCAATTCTTGGAAAGGTTTTTATGACTAGTTTTATTGCTCTTGTTTTGCTGTTGATGTAAAAGACCCAAGCCCAAATTTAGGTTCAATAATGTTCAATTGTCACAGATTATAATGTAATGGCTTTGCATAATAAAAGACCTATAAAGCAGAGTGTATTCTTGTACAATGCTTAGTCAGCCGCCCTTTTAGTAGTTGCCTGAACCTTTTTTCTTTTCCATTAACATAAAGATTTTATCTTCATCACATTAACACATTAAGAATAGTACAAAGTTAACAGTAGAGGATCATTTAGTCTTTTTGACCGTAGAAATATCTCTTCATCCCCACACACCTTTTTACCTTTTTTTCAATCATACTTTGTCAGTTTGAAATAACCTTTAAGAATTCTTGAGCCACAATGTGGTATTTCCAATAAATACTGTTATTAGAACTTGTGCCTGGTTGAGATGGATTTAATGTGCATTGTTTAACATCCAGCATTTAAGTTGATGGCTATTTACAGAAAAGCTTGTTGATCAACAGTGTTTATCTTTAGAGAGAATTACATTTAAGTGCATTAACTGCCATAGCTCTGTATGCATCGGTGGTTGGGTGCTGTCAGCATTTAAGAACACAATCTTGTGTTCCCTCTGCTCCATACTTTGTCAACATGCTGTCATGCTTAGCAATTAAATAACTCTTTCCTTCTGGTACAGGTGATATATAGATACATATATATGCACATACATGTTTATTGTACATATGGTACATGTTTATTGTATAATAGACATTTCTCCATGTTGAGAGGATAGTAAATATACTTATTTTTTAGAATAAGATAATTTATAAAACAGAGTTGTCATTTTGGTTTTCACAAAGCTTCTTTATTTTTTTACACTAACTTTATGTGACAATGAAAATCTAAAGCAAAATCACTATCACAGAGTAGGTCTGACAAAAATAATTTGATTATCTTTTTAGATAAGCAATGTCTTAATAGTGTAATTCTTCCCCCTATATATATGTATTAAACAAAAACTTTTGATGTTTAAACATAGTGCCATATTCTTGAAGCAGATGTTAATACCTGATCAAAGCAAGTACTTGCTTACTAGGAAAGCTGGCCAGGGTAAGTCTAGTTTTCAGCAAAATAAAACCATTCATTTCTTTACCTTTCCTAGTCAAAGAACCACAGTCAAAGAGAATAAAGACAAAAGTGGGGTATAGATGGAGACCAGTACCATTGGGTATTTTTGCTAAACAAGGTCATTCTGGATGCCACAGAAAAACAATTGAGCCAATAACATAAAAAAAAATGAAAAAAAATATGCCTTGTTTTATCCTTTATCATAAGTCACTAAGTGATGTTACTTATGGTCCATGTCAAACACATTTGGTAAAGGCTATTTACAGTGTACATGACTGTGCATGCACTATTTATAGTCACAAAGATACATATCAGCTTATTACAATAGAATTTCACAGTGCCTAAAAATAATAAAACATCTCACACATCATCGTAATGAACAGTTTCAAGCAGGCAACTTATTCCTGACCATGATCAAAATAATTAACATGAATATTCTTATAAAAACACGATTCCCCATCAAGAAATGATTGCATGTTCTACACACTATAGGTGTTTATGTATTTCTGATCACTGGAGGTCTTAACAATGGAGATTAAAGCTGTCTGACTCTAAGTCTTCCATTCTCCATCAGAGATGCCAAGGATGGTCTGAATAGCTAGTTCTGTGAAAACTTTCCTTTGTTAAAGTAAAAAAAAATAGTACTAATATCGAACAATATGAAAATGTTAACTGTTGTGGAAAGGTAAAGTGAAAGCTGGATTTTGCCAGTTTCCAAACCATAAACAAGCATAACCAGAGCCTGTCCCTTAAAAGTATTGAAAAAACACATAGTTTTCCTTTATTAATTTAAAATACACTCAACTTTGAACAATTCAAGACTACCAAAATAACTACAGAAGCCATAAAACCAAAGTGAACGCTGTTGCCAACATTTTAAGACTCTTTAAAACACAAACAAAAAAAAATTAGTCAACTAGAACCATGAAAGTTTCTAGTTCCAAAAATAATAATCCCCTTTTTATATTGACACTTGTGATTTCTTGATTATAAACATCTACCAACATATATATGTAAGGACATGGTAGATTATGCATTTGATCAGAGCACTTTGATTAGAGCATGAAACCGGTGCCCATCATGGAAGCCCCATGCAGAAGACCCCAAGTGCTACCTCAAAGCTTGCGATTGCTTCTTTGCTGGAAGAACTCGCAGATCCATAGTGGAGATGCAAGTGGGTGCAAGCTGTTGTGAACAGGGCGCTTTTGCTTAGAGTAGAATTTTCAGAAATGAAGACCACTCTCCTTCCTTGGCTGCACCAGGAAATATTTGGAGTGACTGCGGGCACCCTCCTTCTCCATCCCCTGCCTTCTCCTAAGATATGGCAGCCCAAGCCACACCCCATAAAAGCCACAATACCAACCACAGAACTTGAAATTCTTACCTTGTAAAATTTTTCAATACTGTCATCCCACTAGGAAGACGACAAATTTAGAGTCAAAATGTATTAAGTTACTTAATATTCAGAAAAAAACAAATAACAAAATCAGCTACCAACAAATTGCTTAGCAAATCTTTTTGACAATGACTTAATGGCCTCATTGCTAGATGCATTGATTTTCACCAATTTTTTTATTCCTGTACTTTAAAAAATTATTTCATTACCACTTAACTGTATAAAAGCAAGTAGGCTTGGGAATGGGTGGGAATCTAGGGACAATGGTGATGGAGGGAATTTTACATTGGTGGTGAGAATGGTCTTGGAGCAAATGTATTCTGAGCAACTATGTGCTAGAGGGTCTTTAAATAAAGTAATCTATCCAAAAATCTTCACTACAAAAGAATGATAATTATAATAGAAAAACACCTCACAAACTGAGAAAATATTTGTCTATCAATCATCCAACAAAAGTTAATATCTAAGGTATATAAAGTATAAAACTCAACAAATATGGAAAAAACCCATCAAAATATGGAAATAAGAAATGAACAGACTCTTCCTTAAAGAAGATCTACAGTTGACCAAAAAGACATGAAAAACTACTCTTCATCACTTAATATCGGGGAAATGCAAAGCAAAACAATGATATACCACATCATACCAGATATTCTAGAATATATCAAAAAGAGCAAAAAGAGCCAGTACTGATGTGTAGGTGGGGAGAAAAGAACACTCTTCACTAATTGAGGAAATGTCAAGTTGTTCCAATGTTTTTGGAAAACAATATAGACACTTCTCAAAATAAAAGACTTGAACTTCCACATACCCAGGCAATTCTTTTCTTTGATATCTACCCTAAGGGATCAAAAACAAACCGACATTTACGATCCTATGTTTATAACACCACTGTCAACAATAGCTCAAATCTGGAAAGAGCCTTGATATATTGTGTGCAAATGTTTTCTCCCAATCAGTTGGATGAAAGATGAATTTTTTTTATGATATGGAAACAGCTACTACTGCTCAACTTTGATTTCTATTTGCCTGGAAACTTTATTCTGTCCTTACATTTTCAATCTATGTGTTTCTTTAAATATACAGTGAATTTATTTAGATAATGGTATGATGTTTTTTTCAAATCCAATATCATTCTACATCTTTTGATTGGTGAGTTTTATCTACTTATTCTTAATTATAGAAATGGAAAGCTTTTTTGTTATTCATTGTCTGATTGCCTTGTAATTTTAGCTCTTCATTCTATTGTTTTTCTTTCCATTTTGACTATCTTTTTATGTTGATGTGCTTTGAATATTTTTTGATGCATTCACCATAAGTTCTGTGTCAAAACATTCTTCTCACAAAACAGTTTGCCACAAACTTTTTCAGAAATAGTTGGTTAAAAGGCAATTTTGTGATAAGATAAATAAAAATCTCTAAAATTAAATATGAATACTAATTAAAAGGGATAATAAACATAAAAATAAAAAAACTAAAGCCTTATTGTGAAGAAAAATGAATTAAATATATTTAATGTACATATGTATTATGTATATAATACATAATAATGTATTACTGACCAACTCGGATTTTTTATGAATTTTGCTCTTGACTATTGTTGTGAATTATTAGTTACTTCTGTTTTATTTATCATAGATCAGTAAATTTTGGGTTTGAGAGGTGACTAGGATTGCTGTGCTTATTGAAGGATTTGCAAATTGAGAAGTTATTTTATTTGAACAGTGTAAAATCTGACTGTGTACTCTCTTTTTTGTTCACATCTTTGGTTCATCACATTTTTTATTACCATGTGTACTCCAGTATAAGCCGAGATTTGCCTGCACAAGATTTGTGCTGAAAACCCAAACTAAGCTTATGCCAGGGTAACACAGGTTATTTGATTCGGTGCACATGGAAGCAAATGCACGTAGTCTTCAGTCATCTTCTGCCGTCTGCTGGAGGGAGCAGTGCGTCAGCTCTGTCCATAAGTTTCAGCTGGGCTGAACAGGTAGGCAGCTGAACTACTTAACCCACAATATTCTGTGCTTTGTATGAGACCAACAGAAGTGATGAGGATATCTGCAAACTCAGTGATAATGACAATGTCTATGCTGATACCCTCACATCAGATACAGCTGAATCTCTGTTTGCATGTACAGATGATGATGATGATGATGATGAGGAATCAGTTTTGAAGGATTTTAACCTTTGTGATTTAACTTGATTACCTGTTAATCTACTGTTTTCTGCACACTATTATTATTATTATTATTATTATTATTATTATTATTATGGTTTTTGGGCCACACCTGGTGACGTGACGTTCAGGGGTTACTCCTGGCTATGCGCTCAGAAATCTCTCCGGGCTTGGAGAACCATATGGGACGCCAGAGGATAGAACTGCGGTCCGTCCTAGGCTAGGGCAGGCAAGGACCTTACCTCTAGCACCACCACACTGGCCCGTTCTGCACTTTATTTAAAGTTTTAAAGTTATTGTTGCTAGTTTACAATTTTTCTTAAGCAATCATTATTGAAAAACATTTAACCTATTGATTCCTCAATTATTGTAATTGTTTTGGGTATATATTTTTAATATATTAATATCTTTATTTAAACACCATGATTACAAACATAATTGTAGTTGAGTTTCAGTTATAAAAGAACACTCCCCTTCAGCAGTGCAACATTCCCACCACCAATGCCCCCAACTTCTCTCTCCCCCATCCCCCTACCTGAATTCAAGATAGGCTTACTATATCCCTCACTCAATGATATTGTTATGATAGTTCTCAACATAGTTATTTCTCTAACTTCACTTACCACTCTTTGTGATGAGCTTCCTATCTTGAGCCAGTCTATAGAAAAGTGAGACAATTCTATGTCTATCTCTCTCCCTCTGACTAATTTCACTCAGCAAAATAGATTCTATGTACATCCATGTATAGGAGAATTTCATGAATTCATCTCTCCTGATGGCTGCATATTATTCCATTCCATATATGTACCACAGTTTCTTTAGCCATTCATCTGTTGAAGGGAATCTTGGTTGTTTCCAGAGTCTGGCTATTATATATAGTGCTGCAATGAATATAAGTCTGAGGAAGAGATTTTTTTGTTATATTTTTGTATTCCTAGGGTATATCCCTATAAGTGGTATGGCTGGATCAAATGAGAGCTCAATTTCCAGTTTGTTTTTGAGGAATCTCCATATTGTTTTCCATAATGGTTGGACTAGACAATATTCCTACCAACAGTGAATGGGAGTACCTTTCTACTAGCAACACTGCCAGCACTGACTGTTCATGTTCTTTGTGATGTGTACCAGTCTCTGTGGTGTGAGATGGTACCTCATTGTTGTTTTGAATTGCATCTCTCTGATAATTAGTGATGTGGGCATTTCTTCATGTGCCTTTTGGTCATTTATATTTCTTCTTTGAGATATTGTTCATTTCATCTCCCTATTTTGATGGGTTAGATGTTTTTTTCTTATTTAGGTTTCTTAATATCTTGTATATCTTAGTTATTAGCCCCTTCTCTGATAGGAATTGGTTGATTAGCTTCTCCCATACTGTGGGTGGCATTTGTAGCCTAGGCATTTTTCCTTTGATGTGCAGAAGCTTCTCAGCTTAATATAGTCCCATTTGTGTATATCTGTTTCAAATTTTTTTTGTAGAGTGCTGTTTCTTCTTTGAAAATGCCTTTGTTTCATTGTCCTGGAGTGTTTTTACCTACATGTTGTTCTATGTATCTTATGATTTCAAGTCTGATATCAATGTCTTTAATCCATTTGAATTTTACTTTTGTGCACGGTGTTAGATGGAGATCTGAGTTCATTTTTTTGCAAGTGGCTGACCAATTATGCCAAGACCACTTGCTAAAGAGGCTTTCTTTGCTCCATTCTGCATTTCTTGCCCGTTTATCAAAGATTAATGGGGAGCAATTTTTGAATACTCTAGTCTATTCCACTGATCTTATGGTCTGTTTTTATTCCAATACCATGCTGCTTTAATGATTATAGCTTTGTAATATAGTTTAAAGTTGGAGAAAGTGATGCCTCCCATATTCCTTTTCTCAAGGATTGTTCTAGCTATTAGTCAGTGTTTATTGTTCCAGATGAACTTCAGGAGTTTTGATCAACTTCTTTGAAGAATGTCATGGTTATTTTTAGAGGGATTGCATTAAATCTGCACAATGCCTTGGGGAGTAGTGCCATTTTAATCCTATTGATTCTTCAACTCCATGATCATGGTATGTGTTTTGATTTTCACATGTCCTCTCTTATTTCTTGGAGCAAGAGTTTATAATTTTCTTTGTATAGGTCCTTCATGTCTTTAAGTAAAGTTGACTCTAAGATATTTGAGTTTGTATGACTCTAATATGAATGGGGTTGTTTTCTTGTTTGTTCGTTTGTTTTTGGGTCACACCCGACAGTGTTCAGGGGTTACTCTTCGATCTACGCTCAGATATCATTCCTGTTAGGGTCGGGGGTTCATATGAGATGCCGGATTCCAACCACTGTTCTGCATTCAAGTCAAATGCCTGATCTCCATGCTATCTCTCTGGCCCAGGGTTGTTTTCTTAGTGTCCATTTCTTCTCTATCATTATTGGTGTATAAAAAGGTCATTGATTTTTGTGTGTTAATTTTGCAGCCTGCCACATTGCTATATGAATCTATTGTTTCTAGAAACTTTTTGGTAGAGTCTTTAGGGTTTTCTAAATATAGTATTATGTCATCTGCAAACAGTGACAGCTTACTTCTTCCTTTCCTATGTGGATGCCCTTGATATATATATTTTTTTTGCCTAATCACTCTCCCAAGAACTTCCAGCAGTATGTGGAATAGGAGTGGTGAAAGAGGGCAGCCTTCTTTTGTGCCAAATTTTAGAGGAAAGGCTTTTAGTTTATCTCCATAGACAATGACATTTGCCATTGGCTTGTGGTAGATGACCTTGACTATTTTGAGTAAAGTTCCTTCCATTCCCATCTTAATGAGAGTTTTTATCAAGAATGGGTGTTGAGCCACATAAGATGCTTTCTTCACATCTATTGATATGATCATGTGGTTTTTATTTTTCTTTTAGTTGATATGGTGTGTTATGTTGATTGATTTATGGATGTTAAACCATCCTTTCATTCCTGGAATGAATCCTACTTGGTCATACCTAGATCTTCTTGATGAGGCATTGGATTCTATTTGTCAGACTTTTGTTGAGGATCTTTGCATCGTGTTCATTAGGGATATTGGTCTGTAGTTTTGTTTATTTGCAGCATTGCTGTCTAGTTTTGTTATTAAGTTGATGTTAGCTTCATAAAAACTATTTGGGAGCATTCCTGATTTTTCAATTTCATGAAAGAGCCTGAAGAGGATTGGTAGAAGTTCCTCTTAAAAGGTTTGAAAGAATTTGTTGGTGAATTCATCTGGGCCTGGGCTTCTGTTTTTGGGGAGACTCTTGATGATCATTTTGATTTCCTCATAGTGATGGATCTGCTTAGATATGCTAGGCCATCCTGATTTAACCGTGGAAGATTATAAGAGTCCATAATTTAACATTTCTTCCAGGTTTTCATGTTTCTTTGCATAGGTTTTTTCAAAGTAGTCTCTGATTACCCTTTGAATCTCTGCAGTATCTGTGGTGATCTCACTCTTTTCATTCCTACTCTGGTTTATTAGATTTTTCTCTCTCTATCTCTGTTTGCCTCCTGATGGGAGAAATAACTTTTTTAAGATTTCTGTTCCTTACTTTTGTTTACTCTTTCCAGGAATTTCATAAAGTATAATTTAGCTTATTAATTAGAATCTCTTAAGTCCTTGAAATTTTCTTACTTATGTTTACTCATTTGCTCCAATACCTAGATAATTTCAAATATTCCATCTCAGTTTTTTTATTCATACTTCCTAGATTAAGGCTGATTTTGAACTTCCTTAGTAAGGATTTTTTTTTTCAGTTGTGCTTTCATCATTTTCAGCTCTAGGCTGGTTATCTTTTATAAATCATTTCAACTTTGACATGTTTTATGTTTGTTTGCTTGTTTGTTTAGAAGCCATAACCCATGGTGTTTGAGGATTCCTTCTGCCTCTGCACTTAGAAATTATTCCTGGCATGGGACCATACAGAATACTGGAGATTCAAAACTGGTTCTGCCCTATGCAAGACAAATGCCCTACCTGCTGTGTTATTACTCAACCCTTTAACTTTGATATTTTGATAGTCACAAAATATCATAGTTGTTAATGTGTTGTTGTCCTTATTTTATTTAGATTTTCATGTCCTTTAGATTCCTTCACTCTTTTAAATGTTCTATATTCCTTTAACTTTACAGGGATTTATTTTCAGTTTTTCAAATAATTTCTTCCACTTAATCTAGCATTCTGTTAAACTTGTTTAGTGAATTTTTTAGCTCAATTTTTGCTTAGCTTCATGGTTTCTCTTTGGTTTCTTTTTTTTTTTTTTTTTTTTTTTTTTTTTTTTTTTTTTTTTTTTTTTTTTTTTTTTTTTTTTTTTTTTTTTTTTTTTTTTTTTTTTTTTTTTTTTTT
>PVKC010008256.1:7198-28535 GCA_004027635.1 Crocidura indochinensis | reverse complement strand
TCGTCATAAGTTTCTTTTCCCATTTCTTCTGCTGTGATGAGTTTTTGTGCAACTCATCTTCCAGTATTCCGATTCTCTCTTCAGCTGCTGAAACCCTGGTGTCGAGGGCATCCACTGAGGTTTTCAGTAGAGTTACAGTGTTTTTCAGGCCTGCTATTTCAGTTTGGAGTTTTTTGAGTTCTGTCTTTGTGTTCTGTTCTGATCGATCTATGCTTTCTTGGAGTTTTTTGAGTTCTGTCTTTGTGTTCTTTTCTGATCGATCTATGCTTTCTTGGAGTTTTGCAAACATACTCCATATTTCCATTTTAAGTTCCTTATCTGAGATATTAAGCATAGGGTTGGGATTTTTAAGATCATCCAAAGCATCACCCTCATTCTCAGTGCATAGTGTTTGCCTACGAGCTTTCCGCATTGTCACGCCAGTAGTGTGGTTTTTCCTTCGTGTTGTGATGGGTTTATTGGTTAGAAAGAGTGCGCAGCCGCGAAGCGAAGCGGAGCAGTCGCGCTCTTCTGGGGCTCCAAGAATTCAGCAAAGAAAGCAGCAGAGAAAGAGAGTCCCCACAGTTCACAGTTCCCCCAGTAGGACGCAGCAGGGCAGAGTCTCCCGTAGGAGGAGCAGCCAGCTCTCCAATTGGTAATCTCCTTAGCCAGCCGGTTCTTACTCACTGATTAGTCAGCTGGTAGCCCCAGCTTGCAGGACCTCTGGATTCACTTCTCAGGGCTCTGTTCTTTGGGGGGAGCTCCAAGAATTCAGCAAAGAAAGCAGCAGAGAAAGAAAGTCCCCACAGTTCACAGTTCCCCTAGTAGGACGCATTAGGGCAGAGTCTCCCGTAGGAGGAGCCAAGAGTAGGTAGAATTTTAATCTAGCACTAGTTCTTTAGGCAATCACTGTGATTTGCAAACAGATAAAAACACAATTACTATCAAATATAGACAAATTAAAGTTTCCTTCCTATATAAATTCATATCCTCAAAACTAAGGAGATACCATCACTGTTTAGGAAACATATATTAATACCAAAAAAAGCCCCTAAGAATGCACAATTTTGATAACTTATATGAAGATTATTAAATATAAAAGAACAACTGAGGATCATGTAATAATGAAATTTTTCTGTGCTGCTGACAAATTGCAAAAATATTGGGTGGTTCAAAATTTATACATTTATTCTGCTGCCGTGACATGGTTGAACCTTTACACAAGACTCTTTTAGCATGGGTTACCATCAAGATATTATTTGTGCTTCTTGCTAACTTCATTTATGCATGACTACAAAGATTCAACTTCTCAAAACTTTTTCTCTTAGCAGAAGTTACTTCCTGAGACTGTGGTGACTGAGATTCTTAGATTCACTATGATTTGTTGACTAGAAACCCCCTAAACTACAAAGTCCTAGGGGTTTAAGCAGTTACAAGAGATTGCTCACAGCTCTGAGCAACTTGATTTACCCTAAAATACATATCTTAATTACATCAGCTTGTGAGGTTTGGGAAAGAAGATACTAGCAAAAGGAGGTTTTTTTGTTTTATTTTTTTGGGCCATACCAGTTGATGCTCAGGGGTTACTCTTTGCTATGAGCTCAGTAATTGCTCTTGCCTTGGGGGACCATATGTGACTCCAGGGGATTGAACTGTGGTCTGTCCTAGGTTAGCACATACAAGGCAAATGCCCTAATGCTTGCGCCACTGCTCAGGCCCCAAGCGAGAGGAGTTTTAGAATATAACACAATCATGGAGGAAATGAAAGAAAGAAAGCACTCAGAATAGGAGCTAATTATATTCCAGGATAGTGATTATAGGCCTTCTGGAACTGTGCATGCTCTTGAGAGAAAAAAAATTTAACAGCTGAACATTTGACAGTTAAAACATTAAAATTAAATATTCCACTAGGCTAGAAAGAGTACCTGAGAAGAGGTATCTTCCACACCATTTATCAGTTACTTGATGTGTTATCTATAGTAAAACAAGATAGTAGATGCAAATAATATTACAAAGAAAATTGTGTAAGAAAAAATAATATATTGCCAATTAAATTAAATAAAATTACATAAAAATTGATATTTGTTGTTGGCCAAATGATATTTGTGTGGGGATGTATATGATAGCAATGAACAGAAAAGATGTTCTTCATGCAGGGAATTTACAGATTGACAACTAAAACTTTGAAAAGGAAAAAATGGGAGTATAAATACATTTCTTAAAATGTGGCATTACAGGTGAACTAAGTATATACTTGTTATTTTGAGTAAACATGATAAATATATATATACACATATTATAAGTCTACTATAATTCATTATATATCTTTTATTTAAATTCTAATTTGTTGCTTGCAAAATTATTACAAAAGTAAAATTAATTTAACAATATATATTATGGGACTAAAGATATAATATAGAATGTATGGCAATTATCTTTCATGTAATTGACCTGGAGTCTATCCTTTATTGCCAATATTTCTCTTTAAGTCCTCCAGGACTTAGGAATCACCAGGTCACTCTAGAGTGACCCCCAAGTGTAAAGCCAGCCCTGAACAGCACTGGATACACTTCAAAACTGAAAGAAACAAAAAAGTATGAATATTTTCAAACTTTTCATCAACACTAAAACTAGCCAAGAGATGTTAAGAGCTAAATTCACTATTTGAAACAAGAAAACTTAGCGTTCCCTCCAAAACCTAAGGTTAAGGTCAGTTAGTCCTTAGTTTATCTTTCCTTCAAAGCCTAGTCCTTACTTTCTCCTAGGTTGAAGATAAGAGGGAGCGTTCTATAGCAACCAGCTCCATGGAGGTAATTTAATACTTATTGCATGTGTTAGAGTCCAGAATTGTAGACCACACAACTGGAATAAAGCTAAATTCTGCCAACAGCTCCTACACGGATGATCAGGACCATCCTCAGAAGGAGATGAAGCCCACCCAAGGCCATGAAGGGGATTATATAGGAAAGGGATTTAGGGAGAGTCAAGATTTCTGATGATCTTTCAAATGATTGGTTATCGTCTACGAATACCGTCCTACTGCTCCGTTGTTTCCTTCCCCGATAGACTCCTGGTATGACCAGGGAAACCTAGCATGTGGCTTATACCATGTGGTCCTTACAAAATGTTGTCTCTCCTAGTTCAGAATAGAAGAAAACCCTGCATGTGGCCTTTACAAAATGTCATTCCTTTTTTTTTTTTTTTTTTTTTTTTTGTGGTTTTTGGGTCACACCCGGCAGCGCTCAGGGGTTACTCCTGGCTCCATGCTCAGAAGTTGCTCCTGGCAGGTACGGGGGATCATATGGGGCACCGGGATTCAAACCGATGACCTTTTGCATGAAAGGCAAATGCCTTACCTCCATGCTATCTCTTGGGCCCCGCAAAATGTCATTCCTCTTTGTTCAGAACCCAGGTCCCAGCCCATGCTGCCCATTAGTATGAATTATTTTTTCTAAAGATCGCTTTCCTGCAATTTTTTGTTTTGTTTTGGGACCACACTTGGTGACACTCAAATGTTACTCCTGGCTATGCTCTCAGAAATCCCTCCTGGCTTGGGGACCATATGGGACACCAGGGATCAAAGTAAGGTCCATTCTGGGTCAGCTGCATGCAAAGCAAATGCCCTACTGCTGTGTATTGCTCCGCCCCTTTTTCTGAAATCTTTATTTATAAAAATTTTATTTGGGACCAGAGCAGTGGTACAAGCGATAGGGCATTTACCTTGTATGTGCTAACCTAGGACGGACCACAGTTCGATCCCCCAGGGTCCCATATGGTCCCCCAAGCCAGGAACGATTTCTGAGCACATAGCCAGTAGTAATTCCTGAGCATCACCAGGTGTGGCCCAAAAACCAGCCCCATCTCCCTTAATAAACGAACTTTATTCTTTAAAGCTGCTACTTGTAGGCACAGAGATGGTCACTTTGTGCATGAACCAATCAACCTTTTTACAGATCTGTCACTATTTCATTTCATTCATTGTATCTCGAATCATAGTGGAATGAACTTTTTATGGTTTCAGTCTATATTGATTTACTTGAATTTATATTCTGTATCGCGATGTCTTGTATTAATAAAAATAACATTTTCTTACTTTCTCTATTTTTATAAAACTCAATGAATACTGCAGAGATGGAGAGCTTTTTTGTTGGGACTCTGAGACAGGAGAAGAAAACCATTAGGTCATGGAGTGGAAAAGGCACCTCTTGATCAGTGAGGAAAAATTTATTTCATTAGATTTATTATTTTTCCCATTGTTCGGGTACATTTGAAGAAAGCAGGTTGTAAAAAGAGAATTTCCCTATTAGGGCCTTTGTTCTGGTTACTGGTAGTTGAGTCCTTTATTGTTATCTCTTTACCTACTTCTCACAATAATATTAGGAAATGAATATTGCTTGTTTCTTCAGAGATGGGACAATGAAAATGTGAATTTAAGTTTTGTTCATGCAAAATAGCCCAGCCCAGAATTTCCTGTCCTGTCTCATTTTGTTAAGCATAAGAGAGGTTTCTTGAGTAAATAGTTAATTAAAATAACTTGTCTGAGTCATTTACTGGGTTTGTAGGTAATTTTTAGTGAGCATATGAAAACTTGGTTTTTGTTTGCTATTTAATTGTTTTGGATAAGTGACGTTAGTAATAAATCAGTATTTCATAAACTGATTAACAGATAGATGATACTTTACTAAATCTCTGTACAAAATCTTGCAAATAGTGAATTTAAATAGGTATGGTGTTGACTGTGTCTAAACTCTACTTTCCAGAACACTAATGTTAGTTTAATCTAACAATCCTTTGGAGGTTGGAGCAATTATAGTACAGTGGGTATGGTGCTCTGGAACTTCTGAACGCAGATTCAGTAACAGTCCCGAAAGTAACTGGGTGTGTTCTCAAACCAGTTCCCTGAAAAAAGAAATCCTTATAGTTGGCATGTTTTTTATCTATTTAGCTTTGTGAAAGCTAATAATATATGTACATATATGAACAATATATAATATATGGCTTGTCTTACATATATTTTATTTTATTTTTATTTATTATTTTTGTTTTTTTTTAGGCCACATCCAGTGACACTCAGGGGTTTCTCCTGGCTATACTCTCAGAAATTGCTCCTGACTTGGGGGACCATATGGGACACTGGGAGATCAAATCGTAGTCTGTCCTAGGTCAGCACATGCAAGGCAGATGCTTTACCACTTGTGCCACCATTCTATCCCCATTCCTATACATTCTAAAAAATTTGCACTGGTCTGTGATTGTCCTTGATTCTGTAATTATTGCTGCTGCTCAAGAAGATGGATGCTTAAAAATCAAGAAAGGAAAAAAAATCAAGAAAGGCTTTAAGAGCTCACCAGCTCAAGGGTGAAATAATTCAATTTTCTGTCAGATTATTTGCATAAAGAAGGATCTGTGGACAAGCAGTGTGTGAAACACTTCTGGTAGAGAACAATAGTCATTGTTTTCCAGGCTCAGGCAGACATAACTTTAAATCTGTCTCTGACTTCCTAGAGCTACAACAAAATTCAAAATGTAAAAGCACTCGTGCATGTGGTGTGTTTCTTTTTTTTTTGTTTGTTTGTTTGGTTTTTGATCACACTTAGTGACACTCAGGGATTATTCCTGGCTATGCGCTCAGAAATAGTTCCTGGCTTGGGGGACTATATGGGATGGTGAGGTCTGGCCAGGGTCAGAGTGCAAAGCAAGCACCCTACTGCTGTGCTATGGCTCCTGCCCCATATGGGTGTGTTTCAATTAGCTATTAGCTAATTGTTATTTTCCTTATTGGTCAATGAAAAATACAGTTGTTTTTGTTGATTATTGATCATAAGCAGCATTTACAGTGACTAAAACAGAATCTTTGAGGTTTAGAAAGAACATAGTCTTTGCTTTTTTAATTTTGTTTGTTTGTTTGTTTTGGGGCCACACTAGAGGTGCTTAGGGGTTACTCCTGGCTCTGTGCTCAGAAATTGCTTCTGGCAAGCTTGGAGGACCACATGGGATGCCGGAAATTGAACCTGAGTCCCTCCCAGGTCAGCCGCTTGTAAGGTAAATACCCTACTATTGTGCTATTGCTTCAGTGCCTCAGTGCCTGCTTTGTTTTTAAGAAATGTTTTCAAACTATTTTTTTTCAAAAATAGAGAAAGGTTACTGTCTGAAAATTGTCAATTTGGATGGAAAATGAGTTCTTTATTTCTCCTAAAATGTTCATAATTTCCCACATTATTTGCATTTTTCACAGAAGAATTAGCAAAGAAATTGAAATGTGAAAGGAAAACATTTTTTCTCTCTTGAGAACCCCTGCTCTGGTTTTTATTTTGGAGATGCAAATGTGATTGTGTGTATGTGTGTGTGTGTGTGTGTGTGTGTATTGTGTGTGTATGCACACATGCTTGAATACACAAGAGGATTTCAGGTGAATAAGTATAAAAAAAATGCAGTTTGCACTATGTAATAATACCCATATTCACTCTAGAGTTATTTCTTAACTTGGTAGATTCCCACCAGCTCCGTTTCCTGTCTCCTGGGATAAAGTTTTTAAACCCAAAGCATGAAGACAGCAAAGAAAAGGGACTCACCACGTCTGAAAGCCTTTGTTTAGCCTCAGAGACCATGTTAGCTTTTCACAAATGTTGGGTTTCCAAATCAATAATCCTGTGAAGGGTATGTAGCAGCGGTAGCTATTAGATGATGTCATTTGGAATTTAATTTGCATCTCAGGTTAAGACAAATAAATCTCATTTGCAGAGGAAAGCATCTACCACGGTGGGAATAATTTCTATTTTGCTTTTCTAACCCAAGGGCATTTTAGAAACTTGAAGTCAAGGTCAACCTTTCCAGTCACCACACTGAAGAAAACGGTGGCACACAAACTGAACCTGGGAAGGCCGTTTCCTTACACTGATTAGGTTATTGCAAATGGTAACTCTGCTAATAGGAGTGTTTGTAGCTTTTTGAGTGTGTTAGGCGAAATAGAATGCCCTGATATTACTGTTGCACTTTTGATTTGTCATTTATCTGGGATAAATAGGGGGTGATATTCCAGTTGCTATGGTAACAAATTTTACTTGGGTGCAGTGCAAGACCTTTAAGCACGTTGCCAATTGCTCCCTTCTCATTATGTGTCAGTACTGAAGAAGGTGTAGTGTGCAATTAAATGGAAATGAAGGTTTAATTAAAAAATTAAATTACATTTTCTGGATTGTTCTTGGCATATAATAAGCTTAACAGAGGGCTCATCCCAGCTGGAAGACTGACTGGACATTTATTTTAGAAAGAGAAAGAATTGCATTTTTTGTCCTGTGTTTGGAAACATGCATATGTATGGGTAAGAGAGAGATATAATAATTCCTTTCATTGATTCTTATGACAAAAGTAGCAGTCACATCTAGAATATTATAGAAGTCTTGGTTAATGTAAACTGTATTAGAAAAGAAAAACCTATTTGGATTTGAGGATTAAATATAAATAAAAGGAGTTTAGAGTTTTGCTGAAACCATAGTTCTGCAGATAGCTTTTGAGGTGGGGATTAGGGAAGGTCCTTCCTCCAGGTTCAGAGACCAGGGACCACTTCCTGTGACAGCATCCTGACTCTGCCAATCTAATGGATCTGGAGCTGGGACACGCCATACAGTGCTGTGAGGTCTGGTCTGGTGGTGCTTTGGAACACCCATTGGCTATAGAAGGTATAAATAATGCCTGAGATCAAGACAGGAGAATCCTTGCACTCTTCCTGGCTTTCTTAGTTGTGTAGAACTTAATAATGACCTCGAGTCTTTTAGGGAAAACCAGGAAAAATAAGTCCATGATTCTATAGGATGTACAAAAACATGTTCAGGAAGTAGTCAAAATATGCACATTTTACAATAGGCTACTGTGGAAGGCATCCATCCTAAAGCATTTTGGAACACTAATCAAGTGCTCTTGAATTACAGAAAGTATATGATTTAAGGGGAGAGATTTCTCATTCTTTAAACATCAAACCCTATGCTTATATATTTAGTTTTAGAGGTTTGCTTGTTCTGATTCATTTATAGATGGGGGCATCTGGGCCCTCCCTGTTTTGCTGTGGGTGCCCTTGGAACGTCCTTGAATTCTTCTGCTCTACTGAATGTTTCAGGATTGTAGCTGCTATGCCCCTGATGTGTCCATGTAACTAGGAGGTATTTATGTTGCACGGTTCTCTACTCAATCATTCCTTGCTTAGTGCTGGTGACAGTGGAGTCCTAAGTTGGAAAAGCTTGCAGGGTGACAAGAGAAAGAATTGCTTTATAATAACAGCAGCTCCACGAGTCCCAGTCCTAAGCAGCTGCCTGCCCAGCAGTTCTGGGACTGGCAAGAGGCTGCTCTGAATATGTTCACAGCGGGCAGAGACTGGCCTCATGCTGCTAAAGTGCTCATTGCCAAGTCCCTTCTGCTGGCGTGTGCTGGCTTTCTCAGGGTGGATCCAGAGCTTTCTAAAGGAGATGCCTGATGCATCTGTCAAATACAAATGATGCTGTTCAATGAATAATCAATGCCTCTGGCATATTCCCTACAGAAATGAACACTTGGGCACAGCCCTGCGAGTTTTGTGTTTGTTGTGGTTGTTGTCAGCGGTGAAGGTTGTCCTTTATCACAAATCACAGGGTAAAGAGCCACATTGTCAAAGGGAACAAAGAAGAAGACCTTCCCTTTGACTGGATTGCAAAGCCTAGTGCCTGCATTGGGGAATTTCAAGATAAAATAAAATGATAGCTTGTATTCAGATGACAAGCATGTTGAATATCAAGAAGTCACAGTCATTGGGATTCTAGGGGGCTGCTGGTTGCAAGGGAGACTAATCAAGTGCCCTGCATTTCTATACTCACTCTGATCCTCTTGTTCCTGCTTTTAAACGAGTGGAAATCTAACCTACAGTGATGCCAACTTGCTGCTCAAAGATTCTACACGATTCTGGGGCCAGAGTAATAGCACAGTGGTAGGGTATTTGCCTTGCGCGCAGCCAACCCAGGAAGGACCCTGGCCCCTTCATATCATATGCT
Organism: Crocidura indochinensis; assembly: GCA_004027635.1. Taxonomy (NCBI): domain Eukaryota; kingdom Metazoa; phylum Chordata; class Mammalia; order Eulipotyphla; family Soricidae; genus Crocidura; species Crocidura indochinensis. The sequence goes on along the minus strand of PVKC010008256.1, from coordinate 19,539 downwards.
CCTCCTGATCTTTCCAGAGCATTTCTTAGCACAGAGCCAGGAGTAGCACCTTAGCAAGGCCTGATGTGTCTCCCCAAAAAGATTCTACACAGATTCTAAAATAAAAAGTCAAGAAGACTGTTCAAAGAACTCGCATAGCGTTAATACTGAATTTTGAATAATATATAAAACATGCACAATCAAGTCAGCAATCTGGAACTCAATTGTTGCATATGTAAACATTTCTAATCTTATCATGATTTGGAATTTTTATGTATAAACATTTCTGGACCTACCCTGATCCTACCCTGATCAGTGATTGGACCCTACTCTTGGGTGTGACCTGGCATTCTGCTCCTACCCTAGGGTGGTACCTGATTCTAGTGTATAAAACAGAGGTCTGTGGAAGGCTTAGGGCTTTTGGTTGGAATGGATGCTGAGTCATTGAACCTCAGTTCTTTCCACCGAATAAAGCTGATATTTCCACAAGTCTGACTCTCCGTGAGCTGTTTACTCGCCGATTCACTTCAGAACCGCTGGTTGCTGGGTAGTAGACACGTTCTCCGAGCTGGAGGGGAGAGAACTCGTCCTCCCTACCTCAATTAGCGAACCTCTCCTGGGAACTGATTTCTTCACTCAATGAATTTTAGAGTTTGTAATCTATAAACTAGTAAACCTGTTTATTCCAAAATGCTATTAATATTTAGGGGTCTTCTTAGAGACACCTCCTTATCAACAACAACCCAGAGGAAAAAAAAAGATTGTGTAGATAAACATAAACAAACCTATTTGTCTTATTGGACTTGGGTACATACCTAAAGATCATTGTGTTTTCTGCTAAGAAATATTGATAAAGTGTTTTCTACAGCAATCGAACACATTTTCATTTTCATCAGCATGTACAAAAGTTACAGTTATTCCAGGTCATGTCATCTTGACTAAACTTTAATGTCACCTAGTAAGGAGAATATATATCATATTTTGTGTCACTTTGCTGCACTAGTGTTTCTGTTATTGAATAAGATAAAGCAAGTTTTTATGTTTGTTGACCATTTTTAGAGCCTATTCAAATGGTTATTATTTATTTTTTTACATTTTAGCTTAATCTATTGAAGGCACTGGTATCATATTTTTAAATTTTTAAACATAATGCATATTGGTACTTATTTCCTTTCAAAAACCGGCCTTTTTATTTTTATCATATGTTCTCAGACATGGCTTAGAATTCTTTATTTCTAAAGCATTTTTAAATTTATCTACTCAAATAGCCCTGTTTTCTCTAAGATTTATTGTTTTAGCCTTTCACATTTATATCACCAACTAATCTGGAACTGATTAAGCATAAGTAGTTTGTTTTTAAAGAAAAATTTCAAAAGGCTATTCATTGTCTTACTCTGCCATATTTGTTATGAATCAATCATATATGTGTGGGTTTGTTCAGTTTTCTCTGTTCAGACTTAATGGGCTATTTGTCTAACCACTTCCTCAGTATCATCCTGCCTTTATTCTTATAAATATTTTATGTGTTTCTCTGTGCATTCATCTTCTAAATTATCTCTTGTCTTAAACATTGGTCTAGAACACTTAGGCCTTAGAAGTTTAATAAAATTTTAGGTTTTCACTGCCAATTTTTACAAAATAATTTCTGAAGTCTTTTCTTTACATCATTGATTAATAAGATTCATTTTAAAAAAATTATATAATAGCAACCTATTATATTTTCTACATGTTACATTTATTTTTTAATTTAATTTACTTTATTTAAAGAGCATGTATCACATAGGTGGCATAGTTGATCATAATACAATTTTTCCAGGTACATAGGAACAAAATTATTTTAAAAAAGAAGAGAAAGGAAGAAAGGAAAGAAGGAAAAAAATGAAGGAAGAGGAAAATCAATACTACAGGGACAAGTATATTTATAAAAATTATTGTGACTCTAATGAGGTCATTAAATCATTATCAGAAGAGTTAATAAGTTGTTGGTTCCTTGTTGGCCATTCTACTACTTCATTTGTTTCTGAATATTAAGTGGCTTCTGATAAATATTGCATCTAAATTGGTCAATTTTTACATTTTATTGAGGTAGCAGTAGTGAATCAGTTAGTGTTTATGTATTATAGGTACTAATTTTTTAATTGGGTTTTTGTTCTTTGTTTGGGTGAATTGCTCAGGACATACTCCAGTTTCTTCACTCTGAGATCACTCCTGGTGGAATTTAAGGAGGTGCTGAAAATCAAATATAGGTTGACCATCTACAAGACAAGCACTTTTTCCATCATACTATATCGCAAGCTGGAGGTGCATAGTTTAGCACTCTGCATGCACTAATATAATGCCAATATTCTGTCATAATTATTTCCTTTTCCCCACATCATAACTCTCTCCTATTTAGTATTTTTAGTTCTATTATCATTGTTCAACATTTTATATTCACTAAATACTATCTAAATTTTTTCTATTTTAAATATAACATAAAAATATTATCTAATATTTGTTATTCTCACTCCAATTTACTTCAACCTTCTGTTTTATGCATCCTGAAGCAAAAAATGCTTTAATCTGTTTTTATCTTATTATCATTCACACTTGGGTTTATTTTCAAATCCATATACTTTTTCAAATTAGATTTTTTTGTGGGATGATTATTAAAGAGTGGAATTTATGAATCAATGGCAGTCCTATTTTTTATATCTTGAGAAGTCCCAATATAGATTTTCAATTATAATCTCATCAAGAGATAATGAAGATTCCTTCCTTACCACATCTCAATTGCACTGGTTGCTTCTGGAACTTTTTTTTTTTTTTTTTTTTTTTGGTTTTTGGATCACACCCGGCAGTGGTCAGGAGTTACTCCTGGCTCCATGCTCAGAAATTGCTCCTGGCAGGCACGGGGGACCATATGGGGCACCGGGAATCGAACCGATGACCTTTTGCATGAAAGGCAAACGCCTTACCTCCATGCTATCTCCCGGGCCCCGCTTCTGGAACTTTTAACTAAGTTAATGTTTTTAGCAGTCCAAGTGATTGTTAAGAGACTTTGTACTAAATCAGGTGATATTCATTCATTTGGATTGTCATTCTTCGAATCACCAGCAGCTGAACAGTTGGATTAGAAGATGCATAGAACTACAGTTAGTCATACTTCAGGGAGCTATTTGGTAATGAGATAAAAGTTGGGTCCTTGTGCATGCAAGGTAGTGTTCTTCACTCCCAAACTATCTCCACAGCCCTCACTCTTCTTAGTCACAATTTGGGGTCGACACTCAGATATGCTCAGGGTTGCTCATACTCCTGATTCTGTCCTCAGAAATTTGTCTTGGGAATAGAACCATGGTTGACCACATGCAAGGCAAGTGCTCAATTCACTATATTATCACTAGAGCTTCTGTTTTGAGACATTTTGATAAAAGATATTCTTATCAGTCTATTATATGTTTTGTTTTTACTTGCATTATTATTTACTTGAAATTTATTTAAATGATGCCATATCAAAGAATACTTCTATAATGGTTCAAGCTGCTAATTGTATATAACATGGATAAAATTGAACTTTGACTTCTATAAATTGAAAACTCATATTAAGTATATTACATATATAGTAATCAAACTGATATTACAGAATGCCATACATTTACAGACTTATAAATAGTAGAAATAAGCTCATTTCTCAAGGTCTAGGATGGTCATTGTATTCAAATAATATAACATATTTAACTTGGGCAAAGGTTACATTCTGATTCCTAGATAATCATCTATTATTCATAGATAATCATATCCTCACATGATGAAAGAATTAAGAACATGACCTTTCTGAGATCTATTTTATGAAGGCAGAATTTGTCCATTTCTGAGTGATCTGCCCAATGGCTTAATCAATTTTCAAATGTCCCACCTCTAATCATCTTGGTATTAAGATTTCACATATATCCTTTGAAATGCACAAATAGATATTTTAGTCTGTTTCCTAACTTGTAAGTAGCTTTGGTTTCTAAGAAAGACCTACTTTTATTCTGCTTTATTTCTATATGGATATCTCTTTGAACTTTTTGAGTTTAATCATTTAGACAAGTTTATTAACAAATCCATCTAAGATCTCTTTTAGCATAGAAGACTAGAAAAACAATTTCTTAAATTATTACTTTTAGGCCCATTCTTACCTTAAGAGAGAAAAGAGGCCAAACAGTTAAAACACTCTTATACATTAGTTAGTTAATTAACATTAGATAATACACATTAATACAAATATAATTTTATCTTTATTTATCTATAAAGTTTATGAGATTATTTGAATAAATTATAGGCCAACTATAAATTAGGAATTCAGGAGTTACTAATTTTTAACTAAACTCATAAAATATTATGGGGTTACAAATTAAAGCATTAATTATTCAATTTTTTGACCTAAACCTCTCTCAATTAGATACTTGTCTTTGCTTCAAATGATGTTGATTAAAATTACCACAGTGGTTTTATTTGTATATCTAATTTTGAGTCAAGTATGGACATCAGTAAGGACTTATTTGTATCTAAGAGTATTTTAATTTATTATAAAAATTTTCCTCCCCTATAATTACTATGAAAACCTCAAAAATTGCAAGTGTATGAATAAACCAGCAAGATTAAATAAGCATGAAAACTAGTTTAATAACCTTAGCTATCAAACTAATTGTGAATAACTGGAAACACTTCATTCAGAATGTTTTACAGTGATGAACTATGATTTGCATAATTTTCATTTAGAGTAAAAATAGATCTAAACCATTTGTAAAATGGAGGCAGAAAACCACATCTGAACAAAGTATTTTACAGAGCAGTGTGGGAGTTAAAATTTCATTTCATTATATTTTATTAAAATTATACTTGAGACAATTTATTTAATTTATTCAATTTATTTATTCATCTTGTCATTAAATTATCCATTCATTCAGCAAATATTTTGCTTTTGCTTTCTGCCAACATTCAGCATGCAAATTCTTACATAAAAGCCAGAATTCAAATGGATTCTATTGAAAGAGATAATAAACAAAATTCTAAAAACTGAAAATATATTTAATAATATTACCAGAAATGAATTATGTATTTTATAGTTGAAATTAATATATTTCCAAGATTTAATATTTTCCTATAATTTTCACTAACTTAAAATCACAGACACTTGAAGAAGAAATAGAGTAAAAATGTGTAGGAAAATACTTTAATTCCATTTCTACTAGAAAAATTGGGCAGTAAATCTAATTTTGTATAAAAAAGGTCATCGGTTTGAATCCCGGTGCCCCATATGGTCCCCCGTGCCTGCCAGGAGCAATTTCTGAGCATGGAGCCAGGAGTAACCCCTGAGCACTGCCGGGTGTGACCCCCCCCCCACAATCTAATTTTGTGGACCAATATCATTAATAAAAAAGCATTTATCTTAATGATTCGTTCAGGAAAAACATTTGTGACTTTTGAACTACAAATAAATGTGACTTCTTACATATTAAAAAATAAAGATTGATTATGCTCTATCTTTATATAGGACTTGATAGTATTTTTTAGTAATGTCACCTGTTTTTTTTTTTACTCTAACTGATCAGAATTGACTGAATTTAATTCATCATGAATGTGAATGGTACTTTCAGAGTTTTGAAGAAATCAGATGAAAGGGGTAGGAAATGAAAAGTAATTAAAGAAAATTAATAATTGATGAGTAAAGTCATTGAGATACTCTCCTCTCTGCATTCCTTTTTGGCCTTTTACGACTCAAGGCATTTGATAATGAAAGAACCGGGGTTTGGAGTCAGTCATAGAGTTATCATTTGCTTAAGAATAGATTAAAGAATGTTAAATCACTTGATATTGCTTAGAATTAGTCTAAGCATTAAAAAATTATATGAAGTTACCAAGCAGCAAGCAATTGAATCTTTTTTTTATTTATTTTTCACATGAGAAAAGTAAATTTTAGGTGAACAGTATCATGATCAGGTTTACATGGGTAATACACTGCGGAATCTGATTTAGAATGAAGATTGAGGGAGCTGGGCTGTGACGCTGGAGGTAAGGTACCTGCCTTGCCTGCGCTAGCCTAGGACGAACCGCGGTTCGATCCCTGGTTTCCCTTATGGTCCCCCAAGCCAGGAGCGACTTCTGAGCGCATAGCCAGGAGTAACCCCTGAGCATCACCGGGTGTGGCCCAAAAACCAAAAAAAAAAAAAAAAGAATGAAGATTTAATCAAAAGGAACTGGAGTGATGGTACAGCTTGTACCTTGCATACAGACAATCTGCATTAAATCCTCTGTACCCAATGTTGTTAGCCAGGTGTGTTTCATGAGTTCAAAGCTAGGAGTGAAGCCTGCCTGAGCACTGATTATTACTTTGTTTATTCCGATGCACACCCAAATAAAAAGATTGAATCAACAATTAGTTCATATCTCAAAAAAATGTTCCAGGTTTGATGAATCAAAAAGTAGAGACTTATTTAGGATTACCTACTTAAGCTAAATTAAAATATGTATTAATGATTAACTAAATATATAAATATCCATTTTAAATGAGTATAAGACACCTCTGTTATAATGCAATGTGATTTCAATAAAAAATTAAAATGAGAAAAATAGTTCAAAATATTTCTGAATGATTTTTTTTTACTAATTTAAAATATTTTCCATAGATGCAAAATAAAAAACTCATTTTATTTGTTGACATGTAATTTATCATTGATAATTGATTATTGAGAGCTTCAATGTACAATTATAGTAAATTGACTCACTAGAAGTATAGACATATGATTACTTTGTCCTATCCACCTAAGCTTTCTGTAAATTTATTTTTACAGAATTCACAATGTCATATACAACAATTTATGTGCACTGACTGTATTTCTGACCAGGGTAATCTTATGTTTTTATTAGGTCCCGGAGAGAACCTCCTCCACTTACAATTGTATACATTGTGGTGATTGAAAATATATCTATAAACAAGATTCTTTTTTTTATGTATTTCTTATCACTCCCACAGAATCTACAATTGTAATATATGATGCTCCAATGTCTTAGGATATTTTGACCTGTTTTTTTCAGTTCAGGAGACTGACTAATTTAACACAGCAGGCCTTAAGCATTTTACTAGAAGTCATTTTTATCTTGGGATGCCTACTAAGATACTTTGACATTTATTGAAGTCGTATAAACCGCTTCTAAATATTTCACTCAATTTTATATGTTGCTATATTCTGTGTGATGAATTCTTGTTTTCATCATTATGTGCTTCATTTTGTTTTGTTTTCGATTACACCTAGCTCACCTCTCATTTTTCTAGTATGAAAACAGAATATATATACATATATATATATACAGAATAATTTTCACATGATTGACACTAAGTATGTGCTCTCATTATTTATGCTAATTATGTTCACACATTATAATTATTCTCAATGCATGTATTTAGTTACTTTTGTGTGCAACAACAGAATACAATGAAATATATATTTTTGGGGTGTTTTGGGGCGGGCACAGTTGGCAGCGCTCAGGGATTACTCTTGGCTCTGCACTCAGAAATCACTCCTGGCAGGCTCAGGGGACCATATGGGATGCTGGGATTCGAACCACAATCTGTCCTGGATGGGCTGCATAGAAGGCAAACACCCTACTGCTGTTCTATCTCTACGGGCCTCGGCAATATTTTTTTTTATTTTAGAAAACATACTAAATTTTACATTTATTTTTGTGTTGTTTTCAATTTTGGTTTCAGGGGCATGCCAAGCTGTATTCAAGGTTATTCCTGCCTCTACATTCTGAAATGATTCCTAGTCATGCTTTGGGGACCATATGCTGTAAGAGAAATCATACCTAAGTGATAGCAGTCAAGGAAAGTACTTTAAGAACTGTACTATCTTGCTATCTCCAGAAAGTCACTTTTGAGTAAACTTGAAGTCCATAATTATAGAACAGCTATAGATTTATCACAAATTGATAATTATTGACTTTTTTGTATTTTTTTTTTTTTTGGTTTTTTGGGCCACACCCAGTGACGCTCAGGGGTTACTGCTGGCTATGCGCTCAGAAGTCGCTCCTGGCAGGCACGGGGGACCATATGGGAACCGGGGAATCGAACCGTGGTCCGTCCTCGGCAAGGCAGCAGGCACCTTACCTCCTGCGCCACCTCCCGGCTCCCGACTTTTTTGTATTATTAAGCAATAATATAAAATTATCTTTCTACTATATATAGTTAGTTTGTGCTTTTGTAGACTGAGTTAAAAATATTTTAGGGGGAGGTTAGGCCACACCTGACAGTGCTCAGGGATTACTCCTGACTCTGCACTCAGAAATTGCTTCTGGAAGGCTCAGGGTACCATATGGAATGTTGTGGATCTAACCTGGGTTAGCCAGATGCAAAGCAAACACCCTATCACTGTGTAATTGATCCGGCCCTGAGATAAAAATTTTAAGGAAAAGAGTTGGAATTTGAAATTGAGAAACTAAATTGTTCCTTTGAAATACCTGCTGACATACTAAATCCTTAACATGTATTTTCACAGGGGACATTGAGAGGCGATTTACGTTTGTGAATATGATCAATAAAGAGATCTGAATGTCTCTCCTCTGCCTTCTGCCAAGTGAAACTACAAAGGACAACCATCATCCCTGATGGAGAGACCTTCTCTCACCAGACACTGCCCTGCTAGGGCCTTGATCTTCCAGACTCCAGAAGTGTTATTCTGTTGTTTGTGAAACATCTGATCTGTGGTATTGTTTTTTTATAGTGGTATGATCTTCTAAAACAACATATTATTTTAATGACTATTCTTAAAATGATAACATGTAGAAATGTGCTACTCTGAACATTCCAGTTGATGAGAACAAAGTAAATAGACAACACTAATTAAAGAGAAATCTCAATGTCTATTTATTTGACACTGATTCCATAATATTTAACAAATGGCCTCATTTTGCTAAAAAAAAGGAGAATAACCACATATTTGACTTAGAGGCTTAAAATAACATATTTTAATTATGAGCTACATAAATGAACTACATAAATATCTCCTTTTAAACTAAAACAAATAGTATGTTAGCTTATAGCTCAGCAGTATTGAATTCCCTAAAATGTCAATTCCCATGAATTCAAAAAAATTTGCTTTTTGTAAAGTAAATACTTTACTTTTGTATAGGATAAATGTACTCATCATGACTATCTTTTTTGTAGTTATGTGTCATAAAAATTGAATTATCTTCTTGGCATTTAATATCAGTAAATGCATAGAATTTAAAAGATAGTTCCTGAAACACTTATATTGTAGTATTAATATGGTATATACTGAGATAATATTGTTATGGATTTTTTTTTTTTTTTTTTTTGGTTTTTGGGTCACACCCAGCAGCTCAGGGGTTACTTCTGGCTCCATGCTCAGAAATTGCTCCTGGCAGGCACGGGGGACCATATGGGGCACCGGGATTCGAACCGATGATCTTTTGCATGAAAGGCAAACGCCTTACCTCCATGCTATCTCCCGGGCCCCACGTTATGGATTTTTCAACTATGCTTAAAATAAAGCCAATGTGACTCTCCAATCTGTTGAATACAAGATTAATCCTTTTCTATTAGAACAGCAAGAGCTGAATCCAGATGCAATGAGAAATTATTTCGTTTAGAAGGAAATAGCGGCATAATATAATTTTTAAAATTCATAAACTTTTTTCCCTTTCAGTCAACAGTTGTTTGCTAGAAAATTTGAACCCATATAAGTAAGCATAGTTGGTTGTATGAGATCCACTATTAAACATTTTAGAAGGGCCAGAGTGATAACAGAGTGGATAGGGCATTTGCCTTCTACATGGCCATCCTAGGTTCAATTGTAACTCAGTGGTCCTCAAACTATGGCCCGCAGGCCACATATTGTATTTGTTCCTGTTTTGTTTCTTCACATCAAAATAAGATGTATGCAGTATGCATAGGAATTTGTTCATAAGCTTTGTTTTTACTATATCTGGCCCTCCAATGGTCTGAGGGACAATGAACTGGGCCCCTGTTTAAAAAGTTTGAGGACCTCTGTTGTAACTGATATTTCTGGAAATGAATGAAATTAAAGTTTAAGCCACAGGGTAAAATAGGAATAAGGAACATTTAACAGAAAAAAGAAAAATAAATGCTTGAAATATTTCTGGAATTTGTGCTCTGGAAAGAACAATTTTTTAATAAAAATAGCTTATTTTTATATATTTAATTGAGAGCTAATGTAATAACAATTATTAGCACTGATTAAGTGCCAGTCTGTCTTCTAAATATTGTATATGACTCAATTCATTTAATTCTTAATAATTTTATAAGGCAGTTAACAATTACAGAAACTCATATATGATGAGGTTGAGTAACAGAATAATTAACTCATTTAAAGTAACAAGGACAGTACATGGCCAAGTTAAATGAACAAAATCTTGTTCTAAGCTGAGGTTTCACTATGCCCAACAATAGTTGAAAATAAGTTCAATTTATTAAACAGTCGAAGATAAGGTCAAAGTGATAGTACTACAGGTAGGTTTTTGTCTTCTGTGTAGTCAACCTGTATCCCTCCCTGGCATCCCAGTTTTTCTTCCAAGAACCTCCAGGAGAGTCTTGGGTACAGAGCAAAGAGTAATGCTTGAACATCACTGGACATAGCAAAAAAGAAGGGGTGGGGATAAGTGATGCTACCAGAAGGTTAGGCTTATTAGCACAAAAGATTAAACAAAAGTATTTTACAGATAGTGTGAGTCAGTGGTGCAGTATATAGTGTATCTGTAAATTAATGTTCTTTTTATTCCATGTAGCTGGATGGTTGGCTTCCTATAAACATGCTGAGAAAGAAACTGTGGTGTGGCTTCCAGATAAAAGACAGTCAATTCCAGGGACAGAATTTGGAGAAGTGAGGAAGCAAAACAAAATAAATTAACTTCTACATGCACTGGGTAAAAAGTAAGAATGGGTCTTTCAGATGTCATAATTTTTAAACGTTTTTAATAAAATTTTTTAAAACATTTAGCACGTGGATAGGAAACAACAAAGAATTATGATAGGGCAACAGCACCACCAGAGAAGAAAGACTTTGGATGAAAGACCAAGTTTGGCCTTCCAAAAACTATTTAGGTATCTTTATATATGCATATATATATATATATATATATATATATATATATATATAATTGGATTTATCCAGTTAAAAAGTTGCTGCTGACCTTGTTACTGTCTTCATATTAAAAAAAAGTTAATGCTAGGGAGCCAGAGAGACAGTACAGAGAAGCACAGGGCACCTCTCTTGCATGCTCTCATTTCAGATTTAGTCCCTGGTATCCCTCTGGAGCTTGCCAGAAGTGATTCCTGAGTGCAACGGATGCCTGAACACCCCTGGGTATGACCCTAACCCAACAAAACCAAAAGCAAAAAAGTTAAAGATGGGGCCAGCATATAGTACAGCTGTTATATCATATTCTATGTATCAATTCTATTCCCAGCATCATATGGTCCCCAAATGTCCAATTGGGGCCGCTGAGGTTCCTGACAACATAGGGGTCTCTAGGATAATCTCCCAACAAAGCTGGACCTATCCATCTCCTCTTTTTTTGTGTCCAAGCATTAACCCTTCTGCCTGATTGACTGAGAATCACTTCTGAGGTCCTTGGCACCCTGAGCACACTAGGAAAATATAACCCCCTCCTCATAAATTATAATGAAAAAAAGTAAAGAGTAACAATACTGTAATTGGATTTTCTCCACTTAGGAAGTAAAGTGGGTGATTCCAATTTTGATATATCTCCAGCTCCCATGAAGCTTAATAAGAACCAAGTGGGAGAAGTAATCAGAGCATTCAGATGCAGAACAATCGGAGCATATGTAGATATTTGGTTTTTGGGCCACATCTGGTGGCTCTCATGTTACTCCTGGCTCTGCTCTCAGGAATTACTCCTGGAAGACTTGGGAGACCATATCAGATGATAGGGATTCAATCCACGTCAGCCACAAGCAAGAAAAATCTAACAATCCTTCAATTGCTCCAACCTCTAAAAATTATTTCAGCATATACATTTTTGGGGGGCCATATTTGGCAGTGCTTAGAATTACTGCTGGCTCTTGCACTGAAGAATAATTCCTGTTGGGCTTGGGAGACCATATTGGATGCCAGGGATTCATGTAAGTCATATGCCCTACCTGCTGTGCTCAGGCCCCTATTTCAGTATATTTTTCTGTGATATTCAGAAGACACATATATGAGTGAAATTCCCCTTCCTCAACACAAGAGGACTAGAGTGTCAATATGACCAATGATTACCTATTTCTAGGACATGGTGACTTTAGTTTCTGCCTCCCACATGACAGCATGTAGGTGTTTTTCTTTTTTTTTTTTTTT
>PVKC010008255.1:0-28426 GCA_004027635.1 Crocidura indochinensis | reverse complement strand
TTTCCATAAAGGTTGAACTACACAGCATTCCCACCAGCAGTGGATAAGTGTTTCTTTCTCTCCACATCCCCGCCAACACTGTTTGTTCTCGTTCTTTGTGATGTGTGCCATTCTCTGTGGTGTGAGATGGTACCTCATAGTTGTTTTGATATGCATCTCCCTGATGACTAGTGATCTGGAGCATTTTTTCATGTGTCTTTTGGCCATTTGTATTTCTTCCTTGTCAAAGTGTCTGTCCATTTCTTCTCCCCATTTTTTGATGGGATTAGATGTTTTTTTTTCTTGTAAAGTTCTGTCAGCTCCTTGTATATTTTGGAGATTAGCCCCTTATCTGATGGGTATTGAGTGTATAGTTTCTCCCACTCAGAGGGAGGCTCTTGTATCCTGGACACTATTTCCTTTGAGGTGCAGAAGCTTCACAACTTCTCAGCTTAATATTCTCCCATCTGCTTTCACCTGCTTGGAGAGTGAATTTTCCTCCTTGAATATGCTTGTAGTCTGAATGTGCTAGAGTGTTTTGCTTACGTGTTGTTCTATGTATTTTATGGTTTCAGGTCTGATATCAAGGTCTTTCATCCATTTGGATTTCATCTTCTTACATGATGTTAGCTGGGTGTCTAAGTTCAATTTTTAGCAAGTGGCTAGCCAGTTGAGCCAGCACCACTTGTTGAAGAGGCTTTCTTTTCTCCATTTAGGATTTCTTCCTCCTTTATCGAAAATTAGGTGACTGTATGTCTGGGGAACACTTTCTGAGTATTCAAGCCTATTCCACTGATCTGAGGGCCTGTCATTATTCCAATACCATGCTGTTTTGATAACTATTGCTTTGTAGTAAAGTTTGAAATTGGGGAAAGTAATTCCTCCCATGTTCTTTTTCCCAATGATTGCTTTCGCTATTCTAGGGTGTTTATTGTTCCAAATGAATTTCAAAAGAGCCTGATCCACTTCTTTGAAGAATGTCGTGGGGATCTTTACAGGGATTTCATTAAATATGTATAATGCCTTGGGTAGTTTTGCCATTTTGATGATGTTAATCCTGCCAATCCATGAGCAGGGTATGTGTTTCCATTTCCGCATATTCTCTCTTATTTCCTGGAGCAGAGTTTTATAGTTTTCCACACTTTTAATCAAGTTGATTCCAAGATATTTGAGTTTGTGTGGTACTATTGTGAATGGGGTTGTTTTCTTAATTTCCATTTCTTCCCTTTTACTATTGGTGTATAGAAAGGCCATTGCTTTCTGTGTGTTGATTTTGTCGCCTGCCACCTTGCTATATGAGTCTATTGTTTCTAGGAGCTTTTTGGTAGAGTCTTTAGGGTTTTCTAAGTAGAGTATCATGTCATCTGCAAAAAGAGAGAGCTTGAATACTTCCTTTCCTATCTGGATTCCCTTGATATCTTTTTCTTGCCTAATCGTTATAGCGAGTACTTCCAGTGCTATGTTGAATAGGAGTGGTGAGAGAGGACAGCCTTGTCTTGTGCCAGAATTTAGGGGGAAGGCTTTTAGTTTTTCTCCATTGAGGATAATATTTGCCACTGGCTTGTGGTAGATGGCCCTAAATATATTGAGAATGGTTCCTTCCATTCCCATCTTGCTGAGAGTTTTGATCAAGAATGGGTGTTGGACCTTATCAAATGCTTTCTCTTCATCTATTGATATGATCATGTGATTTTTATTTTTCTTGTTGTTGATGTTGTGTCTTATGTTGATAGATTTACAGATGTTAAACCAGCCTTGCATTCCTGGGCTGAAACCTACTTGATCATAATGGATGATCTTTTAAATGAGGCATTGTATTCTATTTGCCAGAATTTTGTTGAGGATCTTTGCATCTGTATTCATCAGCGATTTTGGTCTGTAATTTTCTTTTTGGTAGCATCTCTGCCTGGTTTAGGTATCAAGGTGATATTGGCTTCATAAAAGGTATTTGGAAGTATTTCCGTTTTATCGATTTCATGAAAGAGTCTTTAAGGATTGGTAATAGTTCCTCCTGGAAAGTTTTAAAGAATTCATTAGTGAATCCATCTGGGCCAGGCTTTTGTTTTGGGGCAGACATTTGATTACCATTTTAATTGCATCAATAGTGATGGAGGTGTTTAGATATGCTACATCCTCTTCGTTCAACCCTGGAATATTGTAAGAGTCCAAGAATTTATCCATTTCTTCCAGGTTCTCATTTTTAGTGGCGTAGAGCTTCTCAAAGTAGTTTCTGATTACCCTTTGAATCTCTGCCATATCAGTCGTGATCTCTCCTTTTTCATTCCTAATATGAGTTATCAAGTTTCTCTCTCTCTCTTTCTTTGTTATTTTTGCCAGTGGTCTATCAATCTTGTTTATTTTTTCAAAGAACTTAATTCTGCTTTCGTTGATCTTTCGGATTGTTTTTTGGGTTTTCACTTCATTGATTTCTGCTCTCAGCTTTGTTATTTCCTTCTGCCTCCCTATTTTTGGGTCCTTTCGTTGAGCACTTTCTAGTTCTATAAGCTGCGTCATTAAGCTACTCAGGTAAGCCCCTTCTTCCTTCCTGATGTGTGCTTGCAAAGCTATAATTTTTCCTCTCAGTACTGCTTTTGCTGTATCCCATAAGTTCTGATAGTTTGTGTCTTCATTATTATTTGTTTCCAGGAATCTTTTGATTTCCATTTTGATTTCATCTCGTACCCACTGGTTATTCAGTATGAGGCTGTCTAACTTCCAGGTGTTAGAGTTTTTCTTCTTTTTTCCTTTGGTGTTCACATATAATTTCAGAGCCTTGTGGTCAGTAAAGGTATTCTGTAAAATTTCTATCCTCTTGATATTTTGAAGATATGTTTTATGTGCCAGCATGTAGTCTATCCTAGAGAATGTCCCATGTACATTGGAGAAGAATGTGTATCCAGGTTTCTGGGGATGGAGTGTCCTATATATATCTACTAGACCCCTTTCTTCCATTTCTCTCCTTAAGTCCAGTATATTCTTGTTGGGTTTCAGTCTGCTTGACCTATCCATTGTTGACAAAGCTGGGTTGAGGTCCCCCACAATTATTGTGTTGTTGTTGATGTTATTTTTCAGCTTTGTCAACAATTGTATTAAATATTTTGCTGAACCCTCATTCAGTGCATATAAGTTTAGAAGAGTGATTTCTTCCTGCTCTACATACCCCTTGATTAATTTATAATGTCCATCTTTGTCCCTTACAACCTTCCTGAGTATAAAGTTAGCATTATCTGATATTAGTATGGCCACTCCAGCTTTTTTATGGGTGTTGTTTGCTTGGATAATTTTCCTCCAGTCTTTTATTTTGAGTCTATGTTTGTTCTGACTATTCAGGTGCGTTTCTTGTTGACAGCAAAAAGTTGGATTGAGTTTCTTGATCATTTAGCCACTCTGTGTCTCTTAACTGGTACATTTAGTCCATTGTTATTTAGAGAAAGAATTGTCCTAGATTTGATGCCATCTTTATATAGAAATTTGGTGTGTCTTTTGGTTAGTCTTGTCTTAAATTAGGTCTTTCAGTTTTTCTCTTAAAGAGAGTCTATAAATTTTCTGAGCTCTTTTTTGTCTGTGAAACCATGTATTTTTCAGTCGAACCGGAAAGTGAGTTTTGCTGGGTACAGTATTCTAGGTGAAGCATTCATTTCATTCAGTGTTGTCACAGTATCCCACCACTGCTTTCTGGCCTTAAGTGTTTCATGTGACAGGTCTGCTGTAACTCTCAAGGATGCTCCCTTGAATGTAATTTCCTTTTTTGATCTTGCTGTTTGCAGAATTATGTCTCTATCTTTGGGGTTCATCATTGTGACTAGAATGTGTCTTGGGGTATTTTTTCTTGGGTTTCTTTTGGTTGGTACTCTTCGGGCATGCAAGATTTGATCACATATATTCTTTAGTTCTGGAAGTTTCTCTTTAATGATGTTCTTAACTGTTGATTCTTCCTGGAAATTTTCTTCCTGTGTCTCTGGGACTCCATTGATTCTTAAGTTGTTTCTGTTGATCTTATCTTAGACTTCTATTTTCATCTGTTCCCATTCTTTGACTATTTTTTCCATTGTCTGTTCATTTGTTTTAAGTTTTTTTTTCCAATCTCTCCCGCTGTATGGAGTTGTTATTTATCTCATTTTCCACAGCACCAATTCTGTTCTCAGCTTCTTCTACCCTGGTTTTGAGGTCATTCATTTTACCATTCAATTCATTTACTGAGTTTTTCAGGTCTGTTAGTTGACATGTTATTTCAGTTTGGAGTTTTGTGATTTCTGTCATCATATTTTCATGGTTCTTATTAGTGTTCTCTTCAACCCGGTCCATGGTTTCTTTGAGTTCTTTCACCATTTTCCATATTGCTTTTCTAAAGTCCTTATCTGAGAGATTGATTAGTTCATTGGTCATTATCTGGGCATCAGAATTGTCATCTTCGTTCTCTATGTCTGATGCTGGTCTGCGTTGTTTCCCCATTGTCACACTAGTATTGTGTGTTTTTCTACATGTTGTGGTGGTATTCATTGGGTAAATGATGTGTGCAGCCAGACACCTCTGGTTCCGCCCTTTTTGGGTGTGTCGATTTGCCTACAAGGGAGTGGAGTCCTCTGTGAATGAGGCCTCTCAAAGGATCAAATATTGGACTTAGGCACACAGCAGAGATGATAGTCCAGAAAGAAATGCTGGTCTTCAGTGATCCAGCATAGTCCTTAGTGTGATTTTTTCTCTTCTTGTTGCGATGATGTTCTTAGAAAGAGTGCACGGCCCCATAGCGAAGCAGAGTAGCCGTGCTCTTCTGCCGCCTATTTCACTTTAATGAGGTGTTCCTGGGCGTCACTGCCCTAGAATGGACCTCTGGGAGAGCTAGTCTTTTTGGAGCTGGTTTGGCCCACTCCCACGAGGTCCAGAGGACAGCAGAGGACAAAGAAACACAAAGAAAAGATCGGACTCACAGTTTTTCCCAGTCAGCTCCACTAGGCAGGCATGGATACGCAGAAATTCCCAGCCTGACGTCACAATCAGGGGACCTTGCTTTGCAAACTACTCACACTTGCCGGTTTTCACTCTAATGAAGTGTTCCTGGGAGTCTCCGCCCTAGAATGGAACTCTGGGAGAGCGAGTCTTTTTGGAGCCAGTTTGGCCCACTCCCATGAGGTCCGGAGGACAGCAGAGTACAAAGAAACACAAAGAAAAGACCGGACTCACAGTTCTTCCTAGTCAGCTCCACTAGGCAGGCGTTAGTTTTATGATTATGTATTAATTCATGTTTAACTTGAAATGTAGATAATAGTAAATAAATATTTCATTAGGGTTTTTTTTGTTTAATTACTTTGCATTATACATCTTTATTTTATTTTATTTTATTTTTGTTTTTGTTTTTTGGTTTTTGGGCCAAACCCGGTGATGCTCAGGAATTACTCCTGGCTATTTGCTCAGAAGTCGCTCCTGGCAGGCACGGGGGACCATATGGGGAACCGGGGGATCAAACCGTGGTCCGTTCTAGGTTAGCGCAGGCAAGGCAGGCACCTTACCTGCAGCGCCACTGCCCGGCTCCCTGCATTATACATCTTAACATTTCAAACACTGTTATATTTATTGCTGGGATTATTTTTCCAGTAGGCAGAATTGTTTCAGGTCTTACATATTCAAGATCTTCACTTTACCACTAACCACATAAGTAGGGCAACTGTTCAAACATTTTAACAATTAAAAATAATCATTCCAATATAATCTAAACTAAACATCTATCTTATAAATTTTCTTCCATGTAAACAAATTGAATGTCATATCTCATTATTTTATATTTTATTTTATTTATTTTTTAATTTACTGAAACATAATAAATTTCATATATTTTAGTTTTAGCTGTATAATCACTTTTAATTTTTTTCTTTTTTAATTGTGTTTAATCTGTGCTCCCTTGGGCTTCACTTATTTTCTCCTCCAGAATAACCATTTCCCACCATCATTGGCATTGTGCTTTCTCTCCTCTGTATTTTCTATTTAGATCAGTTTTCTCCTGTTCTTCATGTCTATTGACATTTTAGTATTTTTGGTTTCCTTCTATGATTATTAATATTCCATACACATTTGATTTGATTTGCTGTTTATGATATTTATCAGTGCACCATGTGAATGAAGAGTGGCAGATTCTAAAGTAACCTTCCTTAGGAGAACAAAATATATTGTTTCCAAAATAACTGTTCAACCTATAATTCATTAAATGTGAGTCTAATTGAGTAACCTTTTGAGGCTTATTCCTACACAATTCTGAGACTAATTTATGTTGTCTCAGCATTCCAATTGAACAGTATTTGATGTCTAATTTTCTTAGAATTCTTTATAATAAAGAATACAATGGCTCAACTTTAGTGTCTTACTAATTGGGAAGATAAGTTTCAATTTTGGGCACATGAATAACTTAGTTGCTGATGTCTCTGAATAGAAATATCCTGTCAATACAACAGAAACTCTTAGTATTACCCTATTTATTACTACGAATTAAGAATTTTGTTTTAATTTTCATAATTGAAACATAAAAATAATTAATTTTTCCTCTTAACAAGCAGAAACTTCCATTGATTTTCTACTAATTTTTTTCTTTTTCTACCACCAAGGCTTTATTTGCATTTTTTTGTTTATTTGATTTTATTTGCCTTTTTATGATATTTATCAGAGCACAATAAATGATATCTTAAACAGTGATGATTTCCAGGCACAGATTCAAAATTGAAGGAAATGCTGTGATTAGAAGAGAATAATGATTTCATCAAAGAGACCTTCTATCTCTTTGTTAAATTCTCAAAAGTGACACAGATTGATAACTTATTATCTTTGATCAATCACAGAGGCTCAAAACAATTATTATATTTAATTATCTTCCATATACTTGCATCCTTTAGGAATTCTATTTATTTTTATAAAGTCACTTTATTATATGTGAGTATGCATAAGTATATCACATATTTTATACATACATACATATATACACAAATTTATACAGGCTGTGAGAATATTAGAGCATGAACATGAAATAGTCTGGGATTAATTCTAGGCATTGACACCTATAAATCATCTGCTCTACGAATTGAACCACATCCCTAGCCTCCTCCTCTTTCTCCTCTTTTATTTTCTCTTCTTTTGAGGGGTGGGCAGAACATTGCTCTTTGCTTGGGGGAACAATATGGGATGCTAAGGGATCTAACTGTGGTATGTCATGCAAGTACATACAAGGCAAATGCCTACCTCCTGCACCACTGCTCCGACCCTTATTTTCTTTTCTTTTTTATTCTTTTCTTTGTACTCGTCCTCTTCCTCTTCTACTTCTTCCTCTTCCTCTGCCAACTCTTATCATTCTTCCTCCTCTTCTCACGCTTTCTCTAACTCTTATTATTATTCTCTTCCGGAGTCTCTGGGACGCCAATTATTCTGTTGAGTTTATCAAAGACTTCTATTTACATTCTTTGAGTAGTTTTTCCATTGTCTGATCATTTACTTTAAGGTTCTTTTCCAATCTCTCCTGCTGTATGGAGTTATTCTGCATCTCATCTTCCAGTTCACTGATTCTGTCCTCAGCTGCGTTTACTCAGTTCAAGAGACTTTCGATTGAGGTTTTTTTTTATCTACTAAGATTTTCAGCCCTGCTATTTCAAACTAGAGTTTTCTGATTTCTATCTTTGTAGTCTACTCAGCTTAATCTATGCTTTCTTTGAGTTCTATAAACATCCTCCATATTTTTCTCTAACCACCTTATCTGAGAGGATAACTAGCTGGTTGATACTTTTCAGGTCATCAAAGCTGTCTTCCTCTTTTGTATGAATGGCGTTGTCCTGCATTGTGTACCTGCACTATGCTTGTAGTGTGTTTTTTTTTACTACGTGTTGTGGTGGGGTTCATGAGTTAGAAAATGCCCATGGATGAGGAACAAGCAGAGCAGCAGTGCTCTTTTGACTCCACCTTTTTGGAAAGCTAACAGGGTATTGGGCCCTGAAAAGATTATGTTCGCTGTTGCCTTCTTGGATGCCTCATGCAGGAAAGCAGGCAGAGAGCTATGCAGCAGCACTTTATAATGGCTCTCTTGTGCCCAAACACATGGCAGGAATGAGCCTTCACTTTTGTTGGGCATAGACAGTTTACCGGGTGTTGGGCCTTGAAGAGATTATGTTCACTGTCATCTAATTAGCTGCCTAATGCACAAAGAGCCTAATTTTTAATTTTTTGATTTGTTTGTATTATTCTTTTTGATCACACCTAATGACATTTACATCTTACTCCTGCCTCTACATTTAGAGATCACTCTTGGCAAGTGCTGGGGATTACATATAATACTGGAAATCAGACACTGGTTGGTTGTGTACCACTCCAGTTTAAAACAGCAACTTTTTTATATTTTCCAAATGTTTTTATATTTTAACTACTTCAGAACAAACATTATATACACAGGGCTAGAGCAATAGTACAGTAAGTGACTAAGGTGCTTGCCATTTACCCGTTGACCCAGGTCTGATACCTATTACATAATATGATCCCCTGAGTCTGCCAGGAGTGATGCCTGAGTGCAAGCCAGGAGTAATTATTGAAAACCACAAAATTTGAGCAGAAATCAATATATATGTATATTTTCAAAATGGGGCAAAAATACTCACATCTATTTAACCTTTAACCATTATTCATAACTTTGTAAATAATATTTTTTATTTTAATTTTGATATTTGTAATTTATATGATTATAAATGAGCGTTCTCTATGTCTATGTATCTATGTGCATGCTTTTCACAAGAATTAAGTATAACAGTAACAAAAGATGTACAAGTTAGTAGTCTATTTTACAATCTTTTATAGAAATTATTTGTGTGTAATGTAATCAATAAATCTACAACTTTCCAAGTAAAGCCCAAGATATGTACTAAAGGTATTGATTATTTTAGAAAATAAGTAGTTTGAAATGATTTTATATTTCTATACATGTTAAGTTAAACATCACTTTTGAAGG
Organism: Crocidura indochinensis; assembly: GCA_004027635.1. Classification (NCBI taxonomy): domain Eukaryota; kingdom Metazoa; phylum Chordata; class Mammalia; order Eulipotyphla; family Soricidae; genus Crocidura; species Crocidura indochinensis. Next base: position 19,479 of record PVKC010008255.1, on the reverse strand, counting down.
AAAGGAGACTTGCATTTATCTGAACTATAAAACCTAAGTTCAGATAAGGAATCTGGCAATAAAGCTGAAAAGCAGAAGGGATAAAAGGAACAGAGTATTAATGCTTATCATTATTTAGGTCCATGCAGTTCAATAAAGTTTCAAAGGGATGTGATGATAAAGGATTTGCCTGTAGTTTGACACAGTGTGCATTGATTCCAGTAAGCCTCTTGCGAAACAAAGAAAACTAAGACACTTCTGAAGGTTGAATAGATGAATGACAGCTCTGAATCCAAGTGGCTGGCAGCCTTTCCCTCAGGCTTTTGTTAAAGTGTGTGTGTGTGTATGTGTGTGAAGAAGAGTTGACATATATATCAGGAAACTGGCATTAGTTTTGCTTTATTATAGACCATGCATTTCTAATAGTTGATAAACTATCATTAAAATAAGTCATTGAGTTAGCAACAATAAGACAATTCCAGAAAATAACAAATACATTAATTTATTTTGCCAGATATCAAACATTAAAAAGTATTAAGATGATAAATCTACTTAAATGCTAGATTATCAGAGTAAACTTATATTATCTATTAGACAACATATACAAACTAAAGTTTAATGTTTTACTTTTTGTTGACTTGATGATTAATTGATTTACTTACAGAATATCTTAGTTTTGTGTCTTATGGATATGTCTTTTCATAGACCATAATGTTTATATGCAGAATTAAAATTTCTGTAATTTAGTTAAATGGAGATATTTTAATTTTCCTTTGTCTTTGTATAAACTATGCATTAAAATATAAAAATTCTACAAATTTTGTTTAAAAATAAAGAAAATATTAATATATATTTTATTAAATATATAGCTTATTTAGAATTGTAGTGGAAATCATTCATAATATAATTCTCAGGGCATTTTTGGTATAAATTTCTTTTCATGAGTCAAGATATAATAAGAAGTAATTAAGTACAAATTCATTTTCACTAGAAATTTACTAAATTAATTTTAAGGTAGAGTGGGAGAAGTAGAATAATTTTTAAATGTTTTAATTAAAAATGAAGAAATTGGACTGGAGTGATGGTTCAGTGGTAGGGCACTTGCCTTGCACACGGCTGACGCAGGACCATGGTTCAATCCCCTGCATCTCATATAGTCTCCAAGCCAGGAGTGATTTCTGAGCATATAGCCAGGAATAGCCCCTGAGCATCACTGGATATGGCAGAAGAAGAAGGAGGGGGGGGGAAGAGGAGAATTGGGGTCAGAGTCATAGCACTGTGTGGAGGGTATTTGCTTTGCATGTGGTCAATTTGGGCTGGATCTCTGCCAATATGTTTGGTCTTCTGAGCACCACCAAGAGTAATACCTGAGCACAGAGCCAGGCATAATCCTGAGTACAACTGGTTGTGATGAAATTAAGAAAACATTTATAATGTTATTAATCTAGAAAAAATGAATTGTGCTGCTCTTTAGAAACTACAGATCCACTAAAGTGGCATAAATTTTTTTTGCAGGGGGCCAGGCGGTGGCGCTGGAGGTAAGATGCCTGCGCTAACCTAGGACGAACCACGGTTCGATCCCCTGTCCCCCATATGGTCCCCCGTTCCTGCCAGGAGCGACTTCTGAGTGAATAGCCAGGAGTAACCTCTGAGCGTCACTGGGTGTGACCCAAAAACCAAACAAAATAAAATTTCTTTTGCAGCCTTGCTTGACAGCGCTCAGGGAAACATGCAGTGCTATAGAACTGTCCCTTTCCATTCTCTTTTGTTTATTATTAACCCAGCATAACAACATAGCTTTATTTAAATAATCTATTCTTTACCTTCTGTATTTATATTTTGCTTACAATTCTTTTTATCTGCATGTTTGTATTTTAATTTAGTCTATAATCAACCATGCTTCTCTTTCTTCCCAAATATCTGACTTGTTTTATAATTTTGAATGGGTACTCTTTTAAATCACATTTATTTTCTACAAGAGTTATATGAACTTACTTTTTGGAGATGCATTTCAAAGTATATCAAATTATCATTTGCTTAACAAAATAATTATTACTTTAATCAGGAGAGTAAATTAACTTGCAGCAATGCCTTCAAGTGTTGTTATTTTCATTGCCAAGTCCATGCTTCATTCGCCAGTTTAGTTTGTACTGATGATGTGATGCAAAATATTTTTTCAATATTTCTTTTGGTCATTGATAGTCTTCTTTGAAGAAGTTTCTACTTATCTTTGCCTCATATTTTATCTTAATTTTTTTGACATTTAATCTAGAGATGTCAATGATCCAAAGCCATTTCCCAATAGGAAGCCAGACTCAAGCCTTAGCACTGTTTCATTTTATGTTCCCTCAAACTGGGAGCAACTTCTGAGAACAGAACCTGATGGATCACCGAACACTGTTTTAAATTTCCTAACAGCTAAGCAAAGCAAAAAAAAAAAAAAGGCAAATAAGCAAACAAACAAACCTGACTTCTCTTATTGGTTACACTGTATTCTTTTTTAATATAATTTTTATTTTAATCATAGTGGCTTACATATCGCTCACAGTAATATTCCAGGTACATGCTAACATTGAATCAGGGGAATTCCCATCACTGAATTGTCCTCCATCCACCTCTGTTCCCATGCTGCCTCCCCTATCCTCCACCCTCACCCCAGGGGCTTCTAGATTGAGTGGCCCCCTCTGTGTCTAGTCCACTACTTAGTGATCTTATAACTGTCTGGTCTTGGTACCTCCATTACTTCTTCCTCTAATTGGGAGGCGGGACTATATCGAGTTATGTGGGTTTGTTTGAGGAAGAATAAAGTAATAAAATGGGTAAAAATCAACTACACCAACAATGGGCAGAGTCCTTCTGGAGGCTCTCATCCTTGGTTTTAGAGACAAAGGGGAAAATAAAAGGTGAAACAGCACAAAGTTCAAAAAGAAGTATCAAATAAGATATCCAGTGAGCACTGTAGCAATAAAGATATGCACCACATAATTGCCATGGTCTTAAGATAAAAAACATGACAGTGCAAAAAGGGAGAAGAGAAAAGAAGAAAGAAAAAGTAAATATATAAATAAAAAAGTGGACAACTACTTAAATATCTATACTAAAACAAAGAAGTTGACAAAAACTAGATAAAAGAAGAGAGAAAAAGAAAAAAAACATTATTTTCTCTCTCTCTCTCTCTCTCTCTCTCTCTCTCTCTCTCTCTCTCTCTCTCTCTCTCTTGGTTTTTGGGTCATACCAGGCAGTGTTCAGCAACTCAGAATTACACAGTGAAGGGTAATTCTGAGCATCTCTGGGTATCATACAAAAACCTAACAAAGTTTAAAATACTAATAAATAAACCAAGAGAAATCATATAAGGGGTTAAGGCATTTGACTTATACTTGGATAATCACAGTTTGACCCCTGATACTGCATATTGTCCCCTGAGCATAGAAAGATGTGGCAGCAAATTCAAAAATAACATAAAAATATAATAATAATAGTGGGTACTAGTAGTCTAATTGGTATTATGCTGACAATTTGTCGCTATAGCCTTCCTGAAATGACTAAAATTTAGTTTTGTTTTTTTGGGGGGAGGTCACACCCAGCAGTACTCAGCGGTTACTTCTGGATTCATGCTCAGAAAATAGCCCTTGGCAGGCTGGGGGAACCATATGGGATGCTGAGATTCGAACCACCATCCTTCTGCATGAAAGGCAAACGCCTTACCTCCATGTTATCTCTCTGGCCCCAAAATGAATGAAATTATTATGAATAATAAATAAAATTTAGTATGCAACTTTTTCAGTATTTTTAAGTTGAGCAGAAATAACAACAAATGAGACCTTTCAAATAGAAAATCTCAATGTTTTACAAATAATTATAGTCTTCTGTTTTTAATATTTTTGTCTAGTACAAAAACCTTTCAAATATTTCCAAAATATTTCTAAAATAATTAATTCAGCCAAGAACTTCTTGGAACATGATTCTAAGAATCATCAAATTTCAAATGTAGAGTGAAATTTCTCATTGCCAATAATGTTCCTGAAAATGCCAGTTTTTCTATCTATAGACCATTCGTTTTGAAGCAAATAGTCAGTGCTCACATGGCATATCCCAAAAGTTTGTTAATTGCTAATAATTTTTCCATTAATATTTAATTCTCATTATTTGTCCATTTACCAGGAAAGTTGTAATTTGTGCGTAATTTTCATTTGTTAAAGATAAAATCAAAATGACATTCAAATTTCCTATACCTAGCACCATTAATCCATGTATAACTTGACTTTCAGTTCCTTGTTCATACTTTATCTAATGTAACATTAAAATTTCATTCAGGTCTTTGGCTCAACCAATTTGTTAGACATTTTGAGTAACCTATTTTATTTACTCAAATATGTATTATTTTTTATTATTAACATAGAAATAATTCATTATTTAATACAGTGGTCCTCAAACTAAGGTCCGCGGGTCACATATTGTATTTGTTCCCGTTTTGTTTCTTTAAATCAAATAAGATGTATGCAGTGTGCATAGGAATTTGTCCGAAATTTTTGTTTTTACTATAGTCTGGCCCTCCAATGATCTGAGGGACAGTGAACTGGGCCCCAGTTTAAAAAGTTTGAGGACCCCTCATCTAATATATATTATTAATGTATTTCTATGATGTGGCTAAAATAAATACAATATCAGTAATGACACATAAAACTAAAAATAATACACTATAAAATTTTTACACTTTGAGTTGTCTTCAAGATCATTCTAGGGTTGTTTGCATATAAACCTGAGAATTATCACTAGACAACTGAAAAAGTCAAGAGAGGTCAGCAATCAACTGACAAATTAATGCAGCTTAGATTTTTCTTATATTACTTTTTGATTTATACAGTGTTTCATAAAAGCTTAGGTGTTCTCCTGGACCTGTCTCTTGAAATTGTTCCTTTGTGCACAACCAGAAGCAAGTCTTGAATATGGCTGGGTGGGGTCCCTTAACCAAAATAATAAGATAACTAAAGTACTTTACTGAGTTCTAAGTATTTATTCTCTTCTATTGTTACTACTTACATTATAATAACCAGGGTAATATGCAATTAAAAATTGAGATACAGAATATTTCTATATGCCACATGAAATCCTCTTTACTATTGTTCATACTTTTCTCTAAAATTTGTCATATTTGTCTCTAAGGTATTAAATTTTTTAATAAACAGCCCACACTAAATTTTTTTGGACTTTTAAGAATCAAAGAATCTTAAATGTATAGAACTTTACTCACATGTATTTGGGAAAATGCAAGGAAATGTAATTAAAGAAATAGAAAGAGGAACAAATATTTGCAAGGATTTTTTTGACAGTTTTGGCAGTCATTGTGCTATTTTTACACTATACTATTCTACATCTGACAAACTTCAACTCTTCAAAGATGCTTGTATTCACAGTCGGGATCTACATAGTCAGAATCTTTATGAGTGTTTCATGTAAGAATTTTTAACATGGACTGGAGTGGTAGCTTGACTTGCACGTGGCTGACCCAGGACCTCGGTCCATCTCCAGAGTCCTATATGGTTCCCCAAACCAGGAGCAATTTCAGAGTGCATAGCCAGGAGTTTCCCCTAAGCGTCACTGAATGTGGCTCATAAGCCAAAAACAAACAAAAAAAGAATTTTTAACATGGCTGGGAGAGAGAATACAGCAGGTATACTATCTTGTCTTGTAAGTGGGTGACCAATGTTTGAGCCCTGGTACCATATATGGTCCCCTGAGTAATCCTTGGTGTGGCTCTAAAAGCAAACAAAAAAGTATGCTTACATATAATACCATTCAACCAGGCAGGCCCTGAGTGATTACAAAAAAAGAAGACTCCTCAAATGGAGTTTCTTAACTATGATTAGAAAAGCACTTAGGTACAATACAAAATGGCCTCCTTCATCTGACTGAATCTCTGTATAGCTTTCAGATCATTATCTTTATGACTCTGGAACATTAAAAATCAATTGTATGCCAATAGTGTCTAAATTCGACTGTCATCAATTTGGTGCAAGCTTCTGTAGAGGTCTGTATTGGAAACCACCACCACTAACTGAATATGTGTCATAAACTCCCTGTCTGTACTAGGCACATGCTTTGAAGTTTTATATATATATTTGCTTATATATTTACACTTGTAGCTGGCATAAAATAATAGCCAAATAAATAATATTACTGAAGAAATGTTAATTTTATATCTTATTTTTCAGAAAGAAAAGGAATTACATTTAATAGTTCAGCCTGCCTAAAATAAAGAAACAAACTAAGGGAATTTGATATTAAGTAGAATTTAAAGTTAACTCTGATAAAGTACAGTCTTAATATCTTTCAAATTAAATTAGGATATCAGCACTAGTGAACAAAAGGCAGACACTTATTTTGATGATTTTGTACTAGGGAGATTCAGAAGGCTGCTGAAAGCTTCAAATCAATGGGATCAATCCCCTGGCCATATTCTTCCCTGCCAGTGATAGAAGTAAAGATAACAGTTAAGTCCAATTTTATTAGTTTCTGCAGATCCTTTGAAAATAATAATATGAATATAGAATGCGATCTTAAATATCTGTCCTTTTTTTAAATAACTGTTCCAATGCTTTGCTAGTCAACTGAAATAATAAGTTAACGTGAGGCTAGCAATTGTGCTTCACACAGAAGACACAGAACACACATGCTTTAAACTTCTGCTTGTATATGACTCATTTTCCAAATCTGAGCTTTTAATCCAGTCATTTGGTAATTTGGTGATTTAATTTTAATTAATTACTATTGCTAAATTGTAATTCTATAAATTAATGTTTGTATGTTTGTAGATTTTTCTACTCTTTTATTATTTGATTTTTTTTTTTTTTTTGGTTTTTGGGTCACACCCGGCAGTTCTCAGGGGTTACTCCTGGCTCCGTGCTCAAAAATTGCTCCTGGCAGGCATGGGGGACCATATGGGGCACCGGGATTTGAACCGATGACCTTTTGCATGAAAGGCAAACGCCTTACCTCCATGCTATCTCCTGGGCCCCTTGTTTGATTTTTTCTTCCAAATTTTATAGTAATTTCTTAGAGAATATTTTTATTTCTTTTCAAGTTGCATTTGGTAAATGTCTTAGACATAATGTATATTAGTTTTACTATGTACTCTAGAAACTTTCACTGTAAAAATTTAATTAATCATAGCATTTTACAATTTAGATTAATTTCTGGAATAAATATACCATATTTTCGCCATATAAGATGCACTTTTTCTTCCCCAAAACGGGGCTGGAAAAGTGGGTGCGTATTATATGGTGAATGTCCATCTGGGGGTCCACGCTGGGGTGTATTTGCACCTGTGCCTGAACCCCTAGATGGCCTGCAGCCATCTATTCACTGTTCTCCCAGACTGATCTCACACAGAGTGTGTGAGAGGCGGATCGTGCTGCTCTGTGTCCTTGCTCACTGTGTCGCGCTGCTGGTCACACCCCTATGATAGTGGAGACAGGGCCGTGCTGTAGGTAAGATGTCTGTCACTCGCTGCCATCACAGACATCACACTACTGTGTACACCGCAGAACTTGTTCTACTCACATCCATTCATTTTTTTTTTTTTTGTCTGAAAGCACTGTACCTACAGCAGCAGTGCCCAACCACCGTGCCACAGTCCACTACCGGCCCGCTGCCTGGTGTTTAGTGGGCCACGGGGTGGCCGACAATACTTTTCACCGCAATTTACGTCCAGAGGACATTGGAGCTTTGCCTACGTAGGGGCAGAGCCCTTGTCATTCTGAGTTGATGAGGACCTAGAGTGACAAGAGCTCCTCCCCTAGGTAGGCAGAGCTCTGTCCATACACTGCAATGGCTGCAACCTCTGGATGTTGCCATTAACAAACCGTTCAAAGTTCTGATGCTAGAGAAGTGGAACACCTGGATGGCAGCTGGCAACCATGATTTGACTCCTACAGGGCGGATGAAGAGGCGTACTATCACACAAGTTAAAAAGTCATGGGACTCCATTAAGGAGGACATTGTTGTAAAATCTTCCTAGAAATGTGGCATTAGTAATGCCTTGGAAGGAACAGAAGATGACATCATATTTGACACCAGTGAGGAAGAAAGTGTTTTACAATGACTGTGAGGATCTGTCCATCCTCATTTCTGATAGCAGCGAAGAAGAGGAATTCTTGGGGTTTGAATAAAAACATTAAAGTCTTATTTTTATTATTGTTTACTGACTGTTAATGAGAGTAAAGATTAAGTTAAGAGTACTAAGTTCTTAATGTTACATGGTTGACATAAACTCATTCTTAAACTGTTGTTAACCTTATACAGTTGATATAAAATATTTTACTACAGTATTTGGTTCAGAATCTTTTTTTCTAGACTTTCCTCCTTAAAAATTGTGTGCTTCTTATATACCGATGCATTTTATATGGCAAAAAATACGGTAGATAACATGTGAAATAATAAAAGATAATAATAATAAAACATTTCTCATAAAATTAATTGGTGTTAGTAAATTATGTTATATAAATCTATAGAGATAGCATTTTTAATTATCACTAGAAAATGTTATATAATTTATTGATGATGTTTTGTTTTATATTTATTTTATGACTTATCAAATATTTGCAAAATAAAAACTACAGATTCTTTAGAACCTTAAGCTTACAAAATTTGAGAAACTATGATAGTTTTATATTGATCAAAATTATAATGGCTACAATAATTTATTCCAGGATAAAATAAATCTTTTATAAAAGTAAAATGTGTTTTATTTTGATTCAAACTATGTATTTCTGTTACATACTATAAACATTTTTATTTGCATATTTACCTGAGTTAAGAACATTATAAACCAAGACAATTTCAGTTCTACCCAGTAGAAAATTAATCCTAGCACATATAGAAGTCAATAGGAATTGAGAAAATACAATTATATAATGCTAATTCTTCAGTTTTCTCTGCCTGGCTTTAGATTAATTAAATTTCAGAGAAAAATGCAACTCTAATAGAGCTCCAATAATCTTATGATCTCTGAAAAGTAGAATAAAGGATGAATAAGACCATAATAAAGTTAGTCTTTCCTTAAAACAAACCACATTTCAGTATATGCAGAGCCACAAATGCACAATATTAATGCAATAACAGCAATGTTTGGTTAAAATATTCAAAATTAGTTTTCAACTATTTTCGTTTTTAAAAAATTATTTTATCTAGTTTTAATTTTAAAGAATTGTTCCTAAATTAGTAACTTATTTATTCAAAAGATATATGACATCCCTCCAAATAATATTCTTTCTACAATAGAGTATCAATAGTGATTATTCATAAAACTTAAGTAAATTAATACATTTAATAATAAAAGGAGACATAAAGGTTTATGGATATATAGTTGTATTTAAATAGGTCTTATCTACACATAGATTTTTTAAATTAATTCATTGTTACTATAAATATAATGACTTCTATTTAATTTATACTGTCTTATTTCTAGAATAATATCACAAAATTGACTGTAAGTTTTCTATGAACCAAAGAGGGAGAAGGGGCTGAGGTAAGAGGCACTCTTACAAATGACTTGTGTTGTAGGGTCTTTATAATAGAATCTCTAGAGTCTAGGAGATTAAACATTATTTTACACATAAGATATATTAACAGTTAACAGCTACTTAAAACTCTGTAAGCTTTATAAAGTTTGATTCTTTGCATACTTTGTTATCTTTAAATATGAATATCATAGCACAGTGAAAAGAAATAGTTGGGAGATGCAAGTAAAGATGTTTTAGTAATTTTACATTGAGGAGGCTAGAATATAACCATAATGTATCTGGTTACAAATACATATTTGTAGTATCTACCTATTAATTCTTTCAGTTATTTATTTATTCTAGTTATGTTTGTTAGAGTAGCAGGCAACACAAGCAAGTGGAGGAGGACCATGTAATCACAGGGCTTATTCAGAACTGTCTAGAATGTGGACATAGAAAGGGAAATTTCCTAGAAACACAACACTCAGGGATGTGGGATTTTAAAGTCCTAGAATGCCCAATGTCAGAAATATAATGGCCTCATTCTTCCTGGGAATTCAAGACTATATCTAAGATCTTCCGGTCTACCTTCCCAGCAGTGATCGTGGGGGGGGGGTGGCAGAAAGATAAAATGAAGATAAAGCAGTAGCATTTTACTTAGTTAATCCAGGCTTGATCTGTGCACCACATATAGTCCCATGACGAACTTCTAAACCAAACAACAGCACAGCTACAAAAATGAACCTGCTTATTATCTGACCCTTGTTTTGTTGTTTGCTTTCTTTTGTTCTGTTCTGTTTTTAAATAAGCACTTGCTTTGTATGTGGTCAGCCTGGCTCATATCAACTTATTATCCAGATGTGGCCCCCACATTATCTATCTATCTATCTAGTCTGTATAAATATATATCCTGCATATATAAAAGAGTTTTATTGTTTTGGTATTAGGATTAAGCCACACACACAGGTAGGCACCTTACTACTGAGTCATTTCCTCTGCATTAAAATTTTTTTGATTAATATCTTTAAGCAGCATGATTATAAACATGTTTGTAGTTGGGTTTCAGTTATGAAAAGGACACTCTGGGGTCAAAAGATAGCACAGTGTTAGGGCATTTGCCTTGCATGTGACTGACCCAGGGTGGACCTGGGTTCAATCCTTGATGTCCCATATGGTCCTCCAACCCAGGAGCAATTTCTGAGTGCATAGTCAGGAGCAACCCTGAGTGTTACCAGATGTGGCCCAAAATCAAAAACAAACAATAAAAAAACTCCACCTTCACCAGTGCAACCTTCCCACCACTGATGCACTCCCAACTCCCTCCCCCACCCATTGCCTATATTTGAGACAGGCATTCTATTTCTCTTACTCACTACCATTTTGATGATAGTTATCGGTGTAGTTATTTATTTAACTGAACTCACCACTCTTTGTGGCAAGCTTCATTATGTTATCTACATTGTATTTTTGTAGTCAGCAGCCAGCCCTGTGGATTTTCTCTAAGTAATCATGTGAAAATGCCAATTTGATGACACAGAACTATAAATAGCAGAGGACTTACTATGACTATGGAAAGGGATCTGAAACTATGGGAAGACCTAGGGAACCCAAACACAAACTAGGGCTAATCTACTCTTAGGATAGTGCAGTTCAACTCCGAAGTTGTACTAGTTCTATTTACTTTTACTTTCTCTAAATTTTCTCTACAGCACAATGTTCATATATTATCCAATAAATATATCCAATAAATCCAATCTGATAGATTGTGAGCTTCACACTAGAAAGCTCCTCATTCTCTGGAATTGTTCCCATAATAAATGACATTTTTAAGTCAATTTATTATAGGGAGTCAAAATGTTACTTGACCAAGGTGACAAAATGGTGTTTAGATACTTGTCTCTGAGAATTAACATAGAAGACCCCAGATAGGAGACTAAATCTATGAAGAAGGTCCCAGTTCATAAGCAGGATGACTGAGTACTCATGTATTTGTGTGATATATGCCTCCCTTAAGCCTAGTTATAGGTAGACATATTACCAGTGTGATGTGAAATTTTGCTCTTTTCTATTAAACAACAAGCATCAATACATAAAAAGTTAAAATATTGAAGATAGATAAAAGCATACACATAATCATCACATGGTAGGATTCAAATTGGGAGGGGTACACCCAGTGACACTCAGGGATTACTCCTGGCTCTGAGCTCAGAAATCTCTCTGACTTGGGGTACCATATGGGACACCAGGAGTACAGTCCTTCCTATGTCAGCCACATGCAAGGCAAACGCCCTACCACTGTATCATCCACTCCGGCACCAGTAGGATTTAAATTTACCTCATAAAAGACCAGCAACTTACAGCCATATTTCTAAACCACCATACAAATAAGCATTTAGAAACAAGAGTGATCTTAGAATAAATAAAGGAACCCCTTTAGGGCTATGAGAAAATGAAAACTGAAGAAAAGAGGTAAAGGATCATTCTTGTAGCATCTTCTCAGCAATAAAGTATCTAGATGAACAGAGAAGTAATATAGGAATTATGCCATTTGCCTTGCCTGTAGCGAATCCAGACATTTCTCTGACTCTATACATGTCCCGACAAGAACCACTAGGAGTTATTATTTCTGAGCACAGAGCTGAATATCTGCTGCATATTACATGGTGTAACCTGTGTTCCCCCACCTTAACCCCACACACATGCACACAAGTTTTTTAAAGCACGGAATTCTGAAAAAAGAAACATTATGTAACACATCCATTAACTCATGTTCTTCTCTTACTTGCAATAAGGTTAGTCATGTCAAGATTATTTTAATTAATGGTTCATATTTAGTAACAACTCTTTTCTCTTCATCTCTGCATAACTGACAGTGGAAAAATTTCAAAATGTCAGAGTGATTGATCAAGAGTTGAGACTCTAAAGTCACATTAATAAAAAGATATATTTTTATTATATCAAACCCATTAAAATGTAGGAATTATTGGTTATAGTAGAATGCCTTGTACACTTCAATTAGTCAGAAGCTTTAATTTCATCGTGGTATTCTTTGGTAAGTAAAACAATGTATACGATAATAGTTAGCAAGCATGCCCTGACAAAGGTATGCAGAAAAATACTTTAAGCTTTGAAGACTATGTGGTGTCTGTTGTAACTCAAGACCTCTATACTCAGCTCTAAGCAAAGCCATAAGCAATGTATAAATAATAGACAGGTCAGTCCCAATACCACATTATTTATAAAAAAAAAAGTCAAAGACAAAATAGGAACCACAGACAATAATTGATAAGCTAATGCTTATGTTGTGAAAACAAAATTGATAATAAAGGATTGAAATGTTATAATTATTATTAGGCAATAATAAAACATTTAGCAAATTTGTTGCTACCATGTTATCGAAGACCAACCATATATAATTATTAGTAAATCTAGTTCAAGTTATTTTTAAATCATAGCACTAAAGTATGCTTGCGACTACTGAATGAGTCTAACAATGTCTGAAAAGAACAGTACAAAATAGGACAGTTTATTCATCAATAAAAAAAGAAAGAATAGTCGCTGGAACTATATTACAGTGGATAGGTGTTTGCCTTGCATGCAGCCGACCTGGATTGAATCCCTAGCAACCCATATCCCTGAGCTCACCAGGAGTTATTATTGAGCACAAATCCAGGAATAACCCCTGAGCAAAGCCAGGTGTGCCCCCCCAAAAAAAAACAAAATGAAAGAACATAACAAATAAGTTAAAATTTTCAATTTGCAACTAAACATATTGAATTATAAGTGTTCATAACTAACAAAAGAGTGAATGAAGTTTTACTTTCACATAGTAATTTAGGGTTCAGGTCACAAAGTCAATATTTATTGAAGACTTTTAGTCACACCTGTATTGCAAAAAAAAAAAACAAATTATAATAAGCTCAGTTAAATAAAATTTTGAGGAGTAATCTTTAGGGTAGCTATAGACATCCAGACTGTTTATGTAAAAAATCAGCTTGAATTGCTTCCCATACTATCTGTAATCTTCCACTCTGAAAGCTTCCTGCAAATTCACACCTCAAAATTATTGGAAGACAGAGAATGCAAAATTATTCTGAATATAAAGAGAAAAGCATAGAGACTATCAGTGCTAAGGTACCATATGTTTCCTCCCTTCTCTGTGCATCTCTAAAAGTTTTGTGAAAAATTAAAGTGGAAAAATTGTAAAAAACACACAGGAGGTATACTAGCGAAGGATCCTCAGGGTAGGATAAATCAAACATAGAAAAGACAAAAATCTACATGAAATTTGAAAACTGGCAAAGTAGAGCAAAAAAACAAATTATGCAACCAACTACAGGAATGATATTTCTAAGTATTTATTCTCAAGTAATCATGAAAAAAGAAATATTCACAAAGATTTAAAGACATAAATTCACTCCATTTTAACATCTAACATCAAGTGGTGAGCTATGTAATGTTTTTTTTTTGTTTTTTTTTTTTGTTTTGTTTTGTTTTTGTCCCCTAAGTTCCCAGTACAGACCAGGCAAGGGTCTGGGTTGAGGTGTATATGGGGTGGTTTTTAATTCAAAATCAAGCTTCTTATTTCAAATATATAATGGTAGTGTTAATAAAATAAGGTAACTGTAGGACAATGCATGCTTATTACTAAAGTATTCCCAAACTACTCAGTGGTCACTGTTTTCAGTGATCATTGATAATTTTCCCACATAAATTATTTTTGTAAGATCATAATTTACCGTTCTGAGGAGATAGTCTAAAGGGCTATCTCTGCATAAAGACTTCACGTCTTACAGGTGCTAGACTCCCAAGATTCTTTTTGTATTTTTGACCTCAAGTTTGATATCTAATATGTACCTCCCTCTCCCAGAATAAACAGGTGTTGGTTAATGGTTCCATTAACATGAAAATCATGTAAAAGATATCTGGATATCTGAAAACCTGATATAAAATTTAAAATGAACATTAGGAAAGTAAAAATCCATAGATACCTATTACAGAAAATCTCTGGCTTGTATATAATTTTAAACAAGGGAATCCCCATACACTCAGAGACATAGACAATAAAGTTTACCTCTCCAAAACTTTAAACTGCACCCTGAATGAAAATTTTAAAAATGGTTTAAAATCATACTGGATCTAAAAAAGTTAAACAGTAAAATAAAGATGGACTTAAAAAGGGGGTGGTGGGGTTTGGAATGCCCTTGGCAATGAATTTGGGGAAGTCATAAAACCGATTATGACCTGGAAAGAAGTTCCTGTCTTAGCACCCAAATTAGGATACATTCAGATTTAGCATGGATTTAGATTCCAAATGAATCAAGTCTTACTAGGTGCCTGAAAGATGCCAGTCCAAATGGAAAAAATCTAGGAACCCTTAGCATAGATGTCTTAGCAAAGAAAGGCCCTGATAAAACTAAAATGGACACAAAGAATTCTGTCACCTTACCTTGACATAACTTAACAATAAACTTTTATCCACAACAAAAGTCCAATCCTGGAAAACAACTGTAAAATCTGCTGTGTGCTGTGACACACTCTATTCAGGGGTCATCTGCATCCTAATTTTTAAATTTTAAATTTCACTCTATACTTGTCTCTTGTACCCCATTTTCTAATATTTCTTATATAAAATGATATGTTTTACTATCTTTATCTGAAATTATTTTATACAAGAATACACAATAAAAATAGGAACCTAGATATGCTCAAATTATTAGTCTATTATTATATTATGAGTTTTAATATAGTTTGTCTTCTTTTGACATTTATCAAGTCACAACCAGGAGCCCTTGTCTACAAATAGAAACCTGACTTCTACTGCAGTTGACTTGATGAGCCATGGAGAGAAAAACACATGAAAAGTCTTTTCCAAATTCTTAGTTCCTATACACCTCATCAAGAGTCCAGGACCTGCCCATCTTGCTCCCTATGTCACTGCCTGTCTGACATTCCTTCCGCTACTCTCTGCCATTATTTTTTGGGTTGGTTGATATTTATCACTTCTATAGAATCATTCATGTGCTTGAGACTCTCTACCTAGATTTCTGTTACTTCCAGTCAATTCATTTGTTCTTGTCATATATACTGGTCATGCTTGGTATATTCAATAATCCTGATCTACTCTCACCAGCAAGCAAATAATGGGACAACTAGAGGCAGCAATATTCTCCTGACTGTGGTTTAATCTTTTCACTTTGAGACACCCCATGTATCCCACTAGCAATATTTTTGGTGGAGTGAATTCTATATGATTGCTATTAAATCTTGTTATATATACATATATATGTATATATTGACACCAAAAACTAATATTGTGTAAGAAAAGGTGACTATTACAGTATGAAAACAAAACCTCTAAGAAAACATATTCGTAAAAGTTTAATATAAATATGGGACTGTAGAGTTGGAAAAGAGATGTCCCTTTCTATTTTAGGTTTTTATTTTTTGACAAGATTGAAACAGAAAACAAAAGAAAAACTAAATTAATTATATACATATGAAATCAATAAAGAAATGGGGAGTCAAAAACAGCCAGATCTTTACTGCTTATATATATATGATATATTACTCAAGATATATATATATATATATAAGTATATATATATGACATATATATAAAATATGTAAAAAAGATAGGGGGCATTAAGGCTAGAACTAAGGATATTTATTCATAGAAGACAACAGAAAGATTTCCAAGTTATGCAGTTTAGTTTCTTTGGGGAGAAATGGTATCTCTGGTAATCACTTTTTTCCTAGCACAGGTTTTCTTTCCAATATAAATTTAGGCAGTTGAGGGGGCTGTTACAAGGAAAAGCACAGTAAACAAAGTTATGCTACTTAGACTGATTTAAATTGCTGTCTTTTCTACAGAGATTTCTAGAGATTTTGTCATTATTCTTTTCCTGCTCAGTGAGAGATACACTTAGAAATGGAGATTGGAAAGGACTCTAGCCAAAAAGAAGTGCCTATAGGATTTTCAGGTTTTTCTTTTGCCTGCCATTCCTTTAAGATAAAGGAAACACACACACACACACACACACACACACACACACACACACACATACCAGAGGCCAAATTGCTAGGACAGTAGGTAAAGTTTATGCCTTTTATGTTGCTGATCCAAATTAGGCTCAATTACCAGCACAACAGACAGAACTTCAGCAAAGCCAGGAGTAATCCCTGAGCATAGAGCCAAGAGAATATAATGAGCATCACAAAGAATGACTCAAAAACACATAAAAAAGAAAGAAATAAAAGTAAGAGAATTTAAAATAATTTTTTTGCTGAAGGAATTGGGGTGATAATTTCTACTACCTTCAAAAAAAGGTAATTCCCACAAAAAGCTTTCCATCTCTGTCAATACTTTTTAACAAAATACAGAATGTGTACACTATAATTAAAATTATAGAAACTATTATTAAAAGCACATAATTGTGTTTTGATGCATCAAAACTAATTGATCAGTTATAAAAATGTGGGGCCCAGAGAGATAGTACAGCGATGTTTGCCTTGCAAACAGCCAATCCAGGACCAAAGGTGGTTGGTTCAAATCCCGGTGTCCCATATGGTCCCCTGTGCCTGCCAGGAGCTATTTCTGAGCAGACAGCCAGGAGTAACCCCTGAGCACCGCCGGGTGTGGCCCAAAAAAACAAAAAAACAATGTGAATAGACATTATTTTACATTAAGAGAAAAATACTTCCCAATATGGAAAACTCACAAAACAAAATATGCTCATAATATTATCTCTATGATAAAGGTAACAGTATAAAAAAAACACACTTAAGGTGGTGCTAAGCGGTAAGATGTCTAGCCTAGGACTGAACAACCATGGTTCAATTCCCCCGCTTCCCATATGGTCCCCCAAACCAGGAGCGATTTCTGAGCACATAGCCAGGAGTAACCCCCGAGTGTCAACGAGTGTGGCCCTAAAAAGAAACAACAAACAAACAGTGAACTCAAAACAGAATCACAATTCACAATGAGTCAAAGTAAGATGTAATATGTAAATATAGTTTCAAACTCTACTCTATTTGCTCAATCAAACTCAAAGTTGAGTTAATTTACAAGAGAAAATAACAACTCTGCCATCTCCTAGTCAATTTTGCTTGAAATAATCTTTTTGTATTGCTTATATTCTTGTTCATTCACTCTTTTTTTAAATTGTTTTGTTTTGTTTTTGTTTTTGGGCCACATCTAGTGATGCTCAGCAACCGGGTGGTTGCTTCTGGCTATGCACTCAGAAATTGCTCCTGGCTAGGGGGGACCACATGGGACTCCAGGATAGAACCGAGGTCCCTCTACTTCCAAGGCAAACACCATACAGCTGTGCTGTTGCTCCGGCACCTCTCTTTCTGATTTTTTTAAAATTTATTTGTAGCCTGCGGTACAACAGGTAGGTAAATTAACTGGCATATAGCAAACCTGTTTTCTATCCCAAACATTCAATTTGGGCCCTAATCCCCAGTGGGGGTGTACAAGCATCTAATTTTGTCAGTAGCACAGAGCCAGAATAAGCTCTAGGCACAACTGAGCATGTCTCTACACAAAACAAACAAATAAAAAGAACCTTCTTTTTGAAAAATCCCTTGTATGACTGTATGACCTGTCTACTAAATGTATAAATTATTTTTACATATTCAGTAAGACCTCTAAGATTATTTGGATAAATCTTTATTGTTCAATGATAGTGAAATGTAACAGAAGTAACATATATTGTAAGAGGAACTAAGTTTTCCATTTTGCTTTTTCCACAAGACATTTTAGTTGCAACTTGCAACTTTTTAGTCAGAAATATAACTTCACTCACAGTGTAATGAATGAAAGATATCTACACATTTTCAGAAGTAAGGTATTCCCAAGCTAAGTTAAGCAGCTACTTTTTCCCACTAAGCAACGGTGTCTTTGAGGGAGACAAAACATATTTTTATTTATTTAGATGTATTTGCATTTATCATCCAAGGCTCAAGAGATTAAGTCACCATATGTGCTTGCACTTCTTTATATGCCAGGCCCAATCTCAAATGTTCTGCTTGAGTTGTTTATCTCTTTAGCTCAGTTATATATGTCTTACCATCTGTCATTAAAACAACAGTTATTTAGCCACCTATTCGGTCATGCCTCAATGATGCTTACATTGGTGAAGTCATCATAATGGTTTTCTTAGTCTGAACTCTTATAAAACATAATCAGTCTTATTACAGAAGACTGATTATAACAACAATGATGGAACAGAACTTCTATAACCATAAAGACTCTATCCTAGACCTTGTCCTATGACCTGTGCAAATACTAAGATCTCTAGCTACAGAGGGTATATTCCTAGGAGTGGTCTAGCTGAATCATTTGGGAGTTCAATTTCCAGGTTTTTTTTAGAAATCTCCATATTGTTTTTCATAAAAGTTGGACTAGATGGCATTCCCACCAGCAGTAAATAAGAGTTCCTTTCTCTCCACAGCCCTGCCAGCACTGCTTGTTCTCATTCTTTGTGATGTGCACCAATCTCTGTGGCATGAGATGGTACCTCATTGTAGTTTTAAATAGCATCTCCCTCATGATTAGTGATGTGAAGAATTTTTTCATGTGTCTTTTGGTCATTTGTATTACTTCTTTGAGGAAGTGTCTGTTCATTTCTTCTCCCCCTTTTTTGATGGGGTTATATGTCATTTTCTTAGTTTTGTCAATACCTTGTATATATTAGATATTAGATATTAGCCCCTTGTCTGATGGGTATTGGGTGAATAATTTCTCCCATTCAGTAGGTGGCTTTTGTATTTTAGGCACTATTTTCTTTGAGGTGCAAAAGCTTCACAGCTTACTATATTCCTATCTGTCTATCTCTGTTTCCACTTGTTTAAAGAGTGCTGTTTCCTTCTTGAAGATGACTTTAGTCTCAATGTCCAATAGAGTTTTACCATTATTTCTTATACATACCATATATAGTATGTGTGTGTGTATATATATATATATATATATATATATATATATATATATATA
>PVKC010008254.1:12405-28486 GCA_004027635.1 Crocidura indochinensis | reverse complement strand
GCCAATACCATGCTGTTTTGATCACTGTTGCTTTGTAGTAAAGTTTGAAATTGGGGAAAGTAATTCCTCCCATGTTCTTTTTCCCAATGATTGCTTTCGCTATTCTAGGGTGCTTATTGTTCCAAATGAACTTCAAAAGTGCCTGATCCACTTCTTTGAAGAATGTCGTGGGTATCTTTAGAGGGATCGCATTAAATCTTTATAATGCCTTGGGTAGTATTGCCATTTTGATGATGTTAATCCTGCCAATCCATGAGCAGGGTATGTTTTTCCATTTCCGCGTATCCTCTCTTATATTCACTAATACTTCTTAAAATGAGTACTGTAGTGGGAGCTCATGACTTCCAAAAGTATTCTTCACCTATTTCTGTGGATAAAAGCATTAGAATATTATTATAGACACTCTAAAGAGCAGTTGATTGGTCACCTGTTCAATCTAAATAGCTGTATCTATTGCTGAAGCTCTCTTTTAAGTATAGAAGAGAATATAAGTTTTTGTGTTTCCCCTCTTCCATGCAGTTCCTGCTCTTCTCTCACTAAACACGGGCTAATGGTGTTTGAGACGACTACCAGTTAGACCATTTTATTCTAAATACCAAATGTAAGTGATATCACTCTATAATATCCTTCTTTTTATGACTTACTTCATTTAACATAATATCGTGTAATTCCCTCCACGTTGCTGCAAATGCCTCTCCATTTTTAAATGACTAACTGAAATAATGCATTCTAATTTAGTTATATATTATTTACACTATAAAACATAAAATATATGTTCTTGAACTTTTTTGCTAACCATTATCTTCAAGGTCTTACTAAATGTATTAATAATTTTTATAGAAACATAGATTGTTAAAATTATGCAGTAAATCACAACTCTTTTTGAATTTCTCAGATAAAAACAAACATAGATGTTATCTCAACGTTAAAAATAGAATTGATTGTGAAGAGTGAAGTCTAGAACCAGATGATGAGGGACCAGAGTGGTGGCACAAGTAGTAGGTCATCTGCTTTGCATGCACGAACCTGGGAAAACCCTGGTTTGATTTCCCAGCATCCCATATGGTCCTCCAAGCCAGGCGTGATCCTTGAGCATCACCTGGCATGCCTCCTCCAAAAAAATTCCGAAAAAAGAAAAAAGAGAATCAGATGATGAAAGAAGTAAGGTGTTTCTGGTTAGCACCTTCAGAAGGAAGAAGATATGGAATCAATTATGGCTATTATAGTCTCACCGTGTGCTAAAGAGCATTAACATAATGTGCAGTAGTAAAGTAGAACTTATACTGAAAGATTAGCATTTCAGATTTTTTTGAAAGCAATACTTGGTTAGGCTAACAAAAAGCACAACTATGCCAGACATTATTAAATTAGAGATATGATCAAAGCAAACATGAAAGGAAATGCAAGAGCATTTTGCAGACCAAGGCTTTTCAAAAGTTTAAGTAACACACAAATTGTTCAGTATATTATAAAATCTTTATCAGTGGACCTGATAACCATGGTGGATGCTTCAGGTTCATGGAACACACTGAGTTGTCAAGTTATAGATCATGACAAAGAAAATTTACCTGGTAATACATCTAGGGAAGATGATCAAATGTTATTTTTTATAAATCCATTAGCTTTACTCTTTCATTTTAGTGAATCATTTCTAGTATAGGTAATAAAAATTAATGGTAACAAGGGAGCCTGGAATGGTAGGGTGCTTGGCTGACCTGGGTTTGATCTCTGGCATCTTCTTTGAATCCTCAAGCACTACAAAGAGTGATTTCTGAGCAGAGCCAGGAGTAACCCGAGTATCACTGGATTCAGAACCAAATCAAACAAACAAAATGGGAAACATTTCCCCCCCCCCAAATCATAATATAGACTGTTACTAAAGAAAATATTATTTAAGATCCTGCCCTAAAAAGAACATAGGAAATAAATAATTTATTTGCTTCAATTTCCATATAAATAGCAAAGTTGGAGAATTTATCAAATCAAAGTCACCCATGATGGACTTACTAACAAATATTTTGATTCAGGAAAATTTTAATTTATAGTCTATGCTATCCAAAGTAGCCAGGATTAGGAATGACATTCTATTGTATTTTAAGTTACAACGCAAATAAAGAACTAGGCAAAAGTTACTGCAGGGATAGAATTCATTCTAAGTTTTGGGGAAGATAATATTGATATTGTAAGCTTCTAGAAGAGGAATACTCAAAAAAGGCTAATCTTGATATTGGGAACATTAATTGCATGGTAAAGTCATTAAAATGATTCAGTTCATTAAAATAATTTTCAAGTACCAGACTGAATAAAAATGCAAATAACATATTATTGGACTAAAGTACGAGCCCAATTAACACAAGATAAGACATAAAGTGCTGGAAACTCTGCAGCCCTCAGCATCTGAGAGAAGTCTTCACATCTGAAAAATAGCCCTTAAATTTTAGAATCCCTGTAGGGCCTATCCCATTGAAGGGCACTCTCTTAAATTCTTTATGCATTCTGTTACTTCTAAAAAGTGTAATCTCTTCCTCGGGTATGTTAGCTCTGGGGTCCTTGAGTTAGTTCTACACCAGAATTAATCAGCAACCATAATATTCATCATAAGCATGTTCTGATTCTGCTTACTTATTTCAGTTTACTATGATCCCTCCTCTGAAGTACACCCCTCTCCTTTAGCACCTGTTACTTATTTCAGCCAGACATAAAATGTTTCTTGCTCTTTATTATTCATGTGCAAGTGTAAGGAGAACTTGCCAAGAGTTGTCATTTTTGAATGCACCTGCCAAGTGTCATATTCTTTAATAATTGAAATACTTATAGCATATGTTTTGGTTGCTGCAACCATTAATTTCCAGTGCCCAGTGTTATAGAAAATTCTGAATATCTTCAGGATTATAGAGTCATCTCTTATATATGCATAGATGACCAAATGTGCATGGGTATACAATATATGGACTATCTGTTTTTATGAGAATCTACAACATCTTCATTCTTTTTTAATCTAGAATTGTCAGACTATAATCAAATTATTTTTGGAGATTACTTCCAGAAAAGTTGGCATTGGGTCATGTAAATAAGAATGTTTAAATTAGGCTTACAGCTACATGTAGGAATCCCTCTTCCTGTTTTGTGAAGTTTCTACTTTCCCTTTCTAAGGATGCCTCACAATTTTCTCCCTCTTCTGATTAATATTCAGTTTATATCGGTAAGTACTAAGTACTTTTTAAGTTAACATCTATTCTAAGTTCAGCTTAGATAAATATTCAGTGTGTTACTACCAGTTGTTTTACCTAACAAGGTCAAGATAAAAAAAAATGATGTTAATGATTATCTCAGTGTATTTTGCTCAATATTATTGGAGATGTATAAAGTGGGGAAATAAATGCTTATAAAGTCAAGAAATATGGTGCTATGGCAATACATTTTCACAACTTTATTTTCACACCAAGAACATGTAAGGCTTTCTTGTATATGTTCAGTTTCAGAGAGATATTAAGTATCTTCAATATGTTGTTTTTCTCTTTACAACGATGTACCTAATTAGAAAACCTGAAAAATGCCTATACTTTCAAATTTTATATGTATATACATATATATATATATATATATATTCAGATATCCACAGTAAAATAAACCTCTCTACAAGACTTACGGAGTAATTTGATTTGGTGTGAATAGATAAAACTATATGTTGTTTTTAAAAAAATAATTATTTAAACACTGTGGTTTTAAGATTGTTAGTAATACAATTGTTTTGTTTTTCACAAGTGTAAAGTTGTTTATGTTTAAGTTTCAATCTTACAATGTACAGAACCCTTCATCAGTACCGTATATATTTCCTGCAACCAATATCCCAAATTTCCCTCCCATACTCCTTTCTTCCTGTGGGATATCTCTCTTTCTTTTTCTTTTTCTTTATCTTTTTCTTTCTATCTTTCTTTGTTTCTTTCTTTCTTTTGCTTTCTTTCTTTCTTTCTTTCTATCTTTCTTTCTTTCCTTCTTTCTCTCTCACTCTCTCTTCCTCTCTATCTCCCTCTAATTTTTTTCTTTTTAGACAGTGTTGTTTTCAATATTGCTGCTGTGAAGGGTATCATGCCTATCACTTTGTCTCAGCAAAGTGTTTCAGCACCCAGTTCTTATCCAGAATGATCATTTTCAACTACCACAGTGCTTGTTTTATGTTTTATTTAATAGAATAGCTTAGCATTTCTAGCTTTTTCTCTCCTTTTTAAGCTTTTATTAGATTACAGTTTATCTCTCTTTTTTATAAGAAACTTCTCTTCATGTGTGCAAGCTCCACTTTAAGTCCAAGTGACTTGGACACAAATAACAAATAGTGAATCATACACCTTAAGAATTGTGTTACTGGCCCGGGAGATAGCATGGAGGTAAGGCGTTTGCCTTTCATGCAAAAGGTCATCGGTTCGAATCCCAGTGCCCCATTTGGTCCCCCATGCCTGCCAGGAGCAATTTCTGAGCATGGAGCCAGGAGTAACCCCTGAGCACTGTCGGGTATGACCCAAAAACCATAACAAAAAAGAATTGTGTTACTTATAAGCAGTTTAGTTGAATAACATAGTTTCATTCATATTGATGAAGTGATCAAGAACCTTGTTAAGAGCGCAACTTCTTTTTCAGGGGAGGATTTTCCAATGATGTGTGATTTTTATTAAGTCTACTAACCTCTCCACTGACCATTTTTATATCTCTTACCAGGGATATGTCTTGCTTAAGGATGAAATTCAAACTAGAGTTTTTTTTTTAATTTTGAGTTATTTATGGTCCCACAATAACTAAATCTCATGGATATGATGATTCAATCATAGCAGAATTTTATGTATAAATATTTTTCTGTGCCAATAAACCTTGGCAATTTTGACTCTTGCAAATGCCATCAATGCTGTCTAATAACAAAAAGGCTATACTATACAATATAAAAAAAATATATACCTAGGACAAGCTCATTTGACCAAAGCATATGCAAGCAGGTCCTCTTTATTCATAGAGACTTCAAATCCACTATTTATTTACCTGGTAAAACTGTCAGATAATAACCTAAGAAAGTAATCCAGAACTAAGCCTGAGCCAATTATTTTCAACTGATTCTAAAAAAAATCTTTCTTTAAAACAGGCAAATAATCAACAAGTTTACCCAAAAATTCTGTACACAGCCACTATTAAAATTTGGAAAGAAATTAGAGATCCATTTTTCAGCCAGAACAATCTCAAAGGTCTGGCATCTACCATTATGTTGTTTGATGAACAATTCCAGCAGAATGGGATGTCTGTTGTGACCTCCACTGTGTGAGTAACACATGACAAAGAGGACGATGGAAAGTTTATTTTTATAGTGATAACAGAAAGCTGCTCTCCTTGTTAAGAAAGGATGGCAGGCTGATTTTGTCTTTCTATTTTCATTTGTAATTTGAAAGTCCTCCCAGATAAACCTTTGTGGTATACAACTCGGTTTTGACATCCTGGCTTTATGCCTCTGTTTATAAGTCATACAAGGAAGTCATCTATCTTGACCAATATAGCGCAGACATATTTTCCATGTTAATTACACATGTTTAGACTGACATTATAGTGATTCAATTTCATTTGTTTAAAACAACAAAATAGATGGCTTTTTAACAAATGAAGGTAAAATTTCTTCCCAGAGTCAAAAAGTAACAAGTCTGGAAATTATAAAACGATAGGCATAGTGGCTAAAATTCCAGAGACTAAGGAACTGTTATTTTCAAGGAGCCTTTATTTAAGTTAAAAGTATAATCAAAAAGCCCAAAATAATTACCAAAAAATTATAATTATAATTATATATATTTTAGAAGAGCCAAAAAGATTGGTATTCTAAAAATAATCACTCATTTCAGAGGAAGCAGAAGCATTTTTCACTTTGACCCAATGGAACTGTTCATATTTTGGCTATGGTTGTGAACAGAACTTCAACATATTTTACACTTAACAGAACACCAGCAGTTAACCCCATAATATCCAACTGTTCCTTAATATACTACATTTGGTCCACAGCTGCTTAGTTCTGCTCACTTTAGCGTCATTTTAGCCCCCTATCCATTTGGTGCCTGGTGACTGCTTGCATGCATAAGGACCTTTGGTTCACTAAATCCCCATCAGGGCCACAGCTGTTGCAAACTATGCAATGGCAAAAATATCCATGTGCAATGCACTGCAGATTCATCAGCAAACCAATTTAAGCAAAAGTGGAATAACAAAGGAACTGAGTTCTCTGGTATCTAAACTTTACAAATTATATTTCCTTTGTTTTTAGAAATACTTCTTATAAAGTTCCAGCCTTCTCCTCTTCTTACAAAAAATGATGAGGGCTAAATTTCTGCAATGATAAGTCCTATTCGGTCAAAATATTCAATTTAATTTATTTTAGCTCAAACTCAGTTATTGAAAGTTAGCTCTGTGGTTAAATATGGGAAAAATTATTATTTCACAACCATTACAACAGTCAAGTTTTCTGGGTACGATACCTATCATTCGGTATAGTTAGTGTGCCCTGAACCTGCCTCATAAGTAACTATTATTAAAGTTTATGATTATCAACCCTATATTACAGAGATTGTACTTCATCATGTACCTTTAAATTCAAGAAAAACATTCTGAAATAAAATTATCTATAGCGAAAAGAGAGGTTTTTTTCTCCCTGAAAAATTGCAGGATTTTGACACTTTTCATTCTCCAATAGCAATTATTCAAGATCTAACTAAAATTAAACTGGTAGAAGGTAAGCTGTCTCTGATGCTAAAATTCTGTCTGCACTTTCCTATGAAGAACTGCTTTCATCCCTGCCCTACCATTCTGTTCACTGCCAGAATTATTAAGATGGTCTTCGATTTTATGTTCCTTAGGATATTCTTCTTCATAAATTAATTTAATGTGTTAGTTATGTAATTGCTTTCCCCTCGGGAAATGGGGATGAATTATTAATGACCCACCATGCAAAAAATATGAAGTAATAATCTTAAAATGCAAATTAAAGTTGAATATTTTCCTTCAATTTTTTTAGTTCAAAAGGACTAGAAATTATTAAAATGGAAGGAATGTTCCATTACCTTATCGTACCTACTTTACTAAGGAAGTGAGTAGTGAGCGGAAAACTTCTAAGTGATGTAGATTATCTATGCATTTATGAATTTCAAATTTCTCTGACAATAATTTCCAATGCATTTGAAGTATATAGTCAAATTTTAAGAAGAAAATTTGGATGCTGAAGATAAGAGGTAGTACTTGGATAAGAGTACTTACCTAACATTTCATAAGGTCCCTTGAGCACCACTAGGAGTAATACCTGAGAACAGAGCCGGGAGTAATCACTAAATACTGTTGGAGTAGGGCACCCAAAATAAAATTAGTTAATTAGTTAATTATTTAAATTGTATGTATCTATTTAATTTTTTGTTTTGGTTTTGGGCCACCCCAGCTGATGCTCAGGAGTTACTCCTCCCTATGTTCTCAGAAATCGCTCCTTGCTTGGGGGTCTGGGGATCAAGCCTAAGTTCATCCTGGGTCAGTCGCATGCAAGGCAAATGTCCTACAGCTGTGCTATTGCTCAGGCTCCTGT
This sequence comes from Crocidura indochinensis, assembly GCA_004027635.1. Classification (NCBI taxonomy): domain Eukaryota; kingdom Metazoa; phylum Chordata; class Mammalia; order Eulipotyphla; family Soricidae; genus Crocidura; species Crocidura indochinensis. The sequence goes on along the minus strand of PVKC010008254.1, from coordinate 20,898 downwards.
ATATATTCAATTTTGTAATGAATTTAGAGTTAAGCGATTGCCATAAGATTGTGCTAAGATGGACCAGAGTGATAGCACAGTGAGGAGAGCATTTACTTTGCACTGTGCTGAACGGAGTTTGATCTCTGCCAACTCACATGGCAGAGCTTGCCAGAAGTAATTTCTTTTTTTTTGTTTTTGTTTTTGTTCTTGGATCACACCAGGCAGTGCTCAGGAGTTACTCCTGGCTCTATGCTCAGAAATCACTCCTGTCAGGCTCAGGGGACCATATGGGATGCCAGGATTTGAACCACTGTCCTTCTGCATGCAAGGCAAATGCCTTACCTCCATGCTATCTCTCCAACCCCGCCAGGAGTAAATTCTGAGCACAGAGCCAGGAATAACCCTGGAACGCCACCGGGCATGCTCCCCAAATACAAACAAGCAAAAGATTGTAACAAGTTAACAGATTACAATGAATTGAGGGGACTGGATCCATAACTTTTATATTACATGTGGCCAACTTAGGTTCAATTCCTGTCATCCTATATGGTATGCCAAGCCTGTCAGGTATTATTTCTGAGTGCAGAGCCAGTAGTACCTCCTGAGCATCAATGAGTATAGGTCTCAAACAAACAAAAACTAACCCAAAAAACCCACAATGAATTGTAATTTATGTAATACGTGATATGAAACTTAATGGTAGAACATGGATATAACATTTTCCTTATAAGGCTTAGAGTTAGAAACAAAAATTTTCAGTCTTTAGTATATATGCGTGTTTCTGAAGGCCAAACACTATCTATTGACCAAAGCTCAAAGTACCACAAATTAAAAAACAATTCTAAGAAGCAAACCAAGCAGCTCTTCTGAAATTCAGAGTCTTGTAGATGTCATATTACTGTTATATTATAGCTAAATTTATTAATAACTATCTAAAGAGAACTTATTTTGAACCTCTAAACTAGAGCAAGAACTGACAACTGGTATCTCAAACCCTAAAGGTCAGTTAATTTTGTCTCCAGTCTTAACAATATGTTGTTCTAGGATATTATTTTACTTTATATGTAGCTAAGAAGCAAGGGATAGCATGAAGCCTGCTCTTTATTTGAAGAGTTAGTTAGGGAAAACTAAATAGCTTGACAGTGCAGCCCAAGGTGGATAAGGCTGTCTGCAAACAGTAGCAACAACTCCTTTAATCGTAGAGGATCCCATACTTTACTTTATTCTAGTAAGGCCTTTAGAAGTACAAAGTCCCCATCATGTTCAGAATGTACTGGAAGTACAAGGCAGCTGATGGAAGAGACTGACAAAGTACCAACCCCAAGTCCAGAAGCAACTTTCAGAACTTGTCAAACTCTTCATCCTTATTTCTCTCCCTGAGGAAACCCAGAAAATTATAGAGGGCAAATGCACATAGAGGTGACGGAACAAGTTTAGTGCAGTAGGCCTGATTTCAAGGATGCATCCTAAATGAAACTAGGTTAATCAATGGTATAAACTATGTTGAAAAGGAGGACCTTAAGATGTACACATTGTTAGTCTGACCAGGATAATGGAAGCTGGTCACAAAAGGGGGAATATCAGCTCAAAAGGTCGAATTAGGGGCCCGGGAGATAGCATGGAGGTAAGGCATTTGCCTTTCATGCAAAAGGTCATCGGTTCGAATCCCGGTGCCCCATATGGTCCCCCGTGCCTGCCAGGAGCAATTTCTGAGCATGGAGCCAGGAGTGACCCCTGAGCACTGCCGGGTGTGACCCAAAAACCAAAAAAAAAAAAAAAAGGTCGAATTAATATATTCACCCCAGCCTGCCAATTGGCTCAAAGACCAAGAGTTAAATGTCTACACTGATTCTAAATAGTTCCTTAGTTTGATGTGCACACATGGCAATCTAAAAATTTTTGTTGAAGAGGAGACAGCTAGGGAGAAGAAAAGGAAGGTGCAAAAGAGAATGGAAAGAGGGAGGCGAGAGAGATACAATAGAAAGATAGAGAGTATATACAAATGAGTAAACTGAATGGCTTTTCAAACAGGCATTTAGATGGCTAGATTTCAGGTCACCTTGCCTAGAGTTGTCTTCAGAATTGACAGTTGATCAGGGTATTGTCATAAAAAATATATTTGAACTTTCACTGGTTCACCTTTATATCGTCATCAGAAAAAGACACATGATATGTCCTCTGCAGGAGTTTGTCTTTCCAAAAAGGCATCCACTATTCTCTAGGTCTGTGATGGCATCTGTTAAGAGTTATCAAGGGCCTTAGCTTCTTTATCCACAAGGTAGATTTTAGCAGCATTGGAATTAGTTCAACTTGTTATTTCCTAAGAACCAATTTCCTGGAGGACACTTTCTCTTAAAAATTCAACATATTTTGTACCTGTTTTTTTCTGCAGTCAGGGATCATTCCTTATAGGACCAGGAGATAGTAGTAGTAATGGAGATATAACATAGGTAGGCAGAGTGTAAGGCAAGCACCCTATTTGCTGCACTTTTCCTCCAACCCAGATTGCTATTTTCCCAAGAATTTATTTGGTCTGGGTCAGGGCTTATCATATTTAAAAAAATATTTTCATTCCTCCCAGAGTCTACATCAAGATAAGTTATTGACTCATTTTAGGCTGTTTAATTAGTGGGAGTAAATTTAGGCATGAATCTAGCTTAATTTAACTTGTGTTCAACATATTATATGTAGCACCTATTAAGTTGGAGGGTTTGGGTTTCAACTGATGATACTCAATAATTGTAACTGATTCCGTACTCAGGAGTAACTTCTGCCAGTGCTCAGGGCATATTATATGGTACTGGTGATTACAAGAAGTTTTCTGCATGCAAGACAAGCAACCTATACATTATACAATCTCCCTAGCCCTGCGCGTATTGACATTTTTATAACAGCAGTTTTGTTGAATGTTATATCGTCACTTATCCACTACAATAATGACTATAAGAATTGGGCTGCTCTAAGTAAAATAATATTTAAATGATTAGAATGCTTTCTCATTTTACTTTTTATTATAATAGAAGAAGAGTAGTTTCTAATCATCAATTACATGTATATAATATAGAAATATTAGTCTGATAGGGTATGTTGGCAGAGAGAATTTTAAAGTCAATCCCATTTATTTTTTATTTTGAGTTAACTATGTACTTTGTAGAAAGGCCTTATGTGGATCCATGACCTATCTTTAGTTATAAGTAGAACATTAACAAATAGAGTAAAGTAGCTAAAATATAAAGATAAAAAGAGGCCCCGGAAAGATAAACAAAAGAAAGGTTTCCAAATTCATTGATTTTATTTTCTTTAAGTGTGAGTAAAATTTTATTTAAGTCTTCCTGGGGTGAGTTCTCATCTTTATTTTCTCAGGGATGCCTCTGCTCACCTGCTCCTCCATTACAACTCAAGACCAAGGAAAGCTGTTCCACTCTTGGGAATCTGTCTGCAGTGAATCCACTTTTTCCCCAGAATTTATTCTGTCATCTTTAGGATCATGTGGTCTGGGTTACTGCTTCTGCTCATTCAAGCACTCTCAAAGCAAGCTGAGGTCCAAGTCATTTCCATCTGACTATCAGACTCCAGACATCCAAAACACCTTTCTGGGAGGCCCCAGCACCTAGAGAAACTCTGACATCAGCCTGCCTTTTTCGCTTGGGAAGCTGCCAGTAGGGCAGTCATCTCCCAGGCCCAACAGGCAGGCTCAGCATCAGTCATGCCACAATCCTCTGAGGGTTCCCAACAACACAGGCTTCCAGGAAAGCCCCATTGGGATAGACCATAATCTGAATTCACTGACTTTAATAAGTAGTTCATGTTTTCTGGTTAGCAGACTTGAGTTGCAATTCACCCATGGATGAATCTCACATATGGCTTTCAATATTTTATGAATGAAGGTGAAACAATGAAAGATATTATGTACTATAGAAAGAAAACATAACATGATAATGTGAATTCAATAATCATTGACAATTCTAGCCCAGGACTGTTCTACACATAAAACTCACAAGCATAAACCATTAAGTTTAATATCTGAATGATACGGCTCTCTTGTTGACTGCAAATAAGAATATGATCTGCATATAGCAGAATCATTCTAGCCTTTGGCTGTAACACTCAAGCTTGTTTTTCTAGTGCACTTCCAAGATTTGGAGGTAATCTTTAGTACCCCAAAGAATGATTTTCAAAGTGTATTGTTGCATTTTATTGGAGATAGGATTTGTTCATCCATGGCAAAATCGAATCAAAGAAATAAACAGTGTCAGGATGCAAAGGGATGTGTAAAAACAAAATAACAAAATCTTAAATATTAAATAACCACTGTCTTTCTGATCTAAAACTGTGAACCAGCAGATTCACATGGGATCAGATCTAGTATATTACATAGGCTTGGAACTATATAGTGTATTTAAATCAATGTCCCATTTAATGCTTTGAGACCCAGTATTGACCTGCACTTACTATTTGACATTATTACTGGAACGATGAGAGGATTTCTAACTTCAGATATATTAGAATATTGCCACCAGTGAGGAGAGTCTATATATTTTTGAGATTAGTCCTCATTGTAATGATATTAAGGATTGTCTGGAATTCCCTAATCCCATACCACAGGGTTGGCTGTATATTTATCCTCAAGAGGTATATATGTCAGAATTATGTCTTAGAACAGCCATAAAATAATCATCCTCTTGATGGTAAAAGTTGAGAAGTACTTCCAAATTTATGAATTATGTCTCTCTCCAGTAAAGAGTTTGGAAAAGTTTTTAAAAATAAATTTTTCATTTCTAAGTAATTCATAAACTCTATCTCTCTTGTCTCATACTAAGTTGGTCAAGAGAGGTCTTGGAAATTGGCTAAAGACAGATTAAGAAATTTCTGTTATCAATAAAAGTGAAATATCTACATTCCTACCTGGCATGTCAAAGGCACTCAAGGCTCAGTTTTTGCAGTCACCAAGTTGGACTGGGTATTGGCAATAATCTTGGGCCTCTTTGACCTCAGTGTACCAGAACATTAAGAACACAAATAACAACATCTGTTGTGGGGACTGAGGGTGTTCTCTCTTCCATGGCCTTGCTTTCTTCTGTTAGGCCAACCCAGGAAGTAGTCACAGATCTGGACGTTGCCTTCACCATTGAATACCCCATTTTTCCACAGTGGAAGCTTTCCACTTTGAACTGGTGGGTCTGGAAACTCTTTACTGAAATACTATTTCTACAGTTCCTTCAAGATTTCCAGGTATCATCAAAATCAATATCAATCAATTGAGCCTGAACTCATCTGTTAAACTGATCACTCTTGAGATAATCTTGGCTATCTCAACATGATGTTGATTGATATATACACGATTGACTATCTTCCCGAGTTGACTTAATATGGTCTTGACTTCCATAGTTCATTTTGAGGGGCTTTCTTCTTAAATCAGGGACATACTCATTTATAAAAATAAGATGCTAGAGTTTCCCCTCAGTGCTTGTGCCCCACAATGCAAGGGGAGCATGGCTCTGCATACAGGGACAGAACTGGAGAAAAGTCTCAGTAACCTCAGTGCTCGAGTCATTCCGTGCAGGTGAGTGTGGCTCCACCTAGAGGGTTCAGAACTAGAGAAAAATAACCTCAGCTTCTCCTCTGAACTCAGGTCCGAGGAGGCTTGGAAGGACAAAACCAGAAGTGTGTGGCTGTCAATAGGGCAACAATGCAGACTTCCACCAAGCTTAGATCTACCTTAGAAAGTAGATCTGATGACCCCACAAATGACATATACAACATATCCTCTAGGATGAGACTTTAGAGAAGAAATATGGAGATGTACAAAGAAAACTCAAAGAAGGCATGGAAAACACTGAACAAACTACAACTAAGATTGAATAATATATGAAAGTAGAAATCAGAAAACTTCAATAGAAATATCCGGGCTGAAAAATTTGGTAGGCTGAAAAATTCACTGGAGAGCCTAGTCAGTAAAGTTGCAGTTGAGGACAGAATAGCTGAGCTGGAAGATGAGTACCTAATAGCTCCATACTACAAAAAAAGGTTGGAAAAGAACTTTAAACATATTACCACATGATGGAAAAAATCCTCAAAGAATGTGAACTAATAAAAATGTAAGTGATTCACCTTTTTCCCCTTTTCTCTCAAGCCAGGATGAGAGCCTCTAGAAGGACTCCGCCCATTTTCAGTGTATTTGATTTTTACACCAGTATATTACTTTTCTCTTTTCCAAACAAAACCATGTAACTTGATCTATCTAGTCCCAGTTACAGGAAGAAATAAGGGAGCTATCAAGACCAAACAGGTGTAAGACCACTAAGTAGCAAGTTAGGCACAGAGGAGACCAAAATATCAATGAAAACCAAAGATGTTTCTTTCAAAAACTAAATTAAATTGACAAACTTTTAGCAAGACTCACAAATAAAGGGAGAGAAAGAAACTTAATAAGCAGAATCAGAAACAAAAAGGGAGATGTTACTACAGACAGTACATAAATTTAAGGGGTAATTAGAAATTACTTTGAGCATTGATGTCATAAACAAGAGAACTTGAAAGAAATGGATACATTTTTATACTCCAACATCCTTCCAATTTTGAACCACCATGGTCTGGAATACCTAAAGAGACCTATCACTATAGAAGAAAGGAGAAGGGTAAAATAAAGGTTATGTCTCTTTACTGTTGTCTTTAGCCCAAAGATGTTTTTTTTTCGAAAAACAGAAGCCCAGGTTCAGATGGATTCACCATTAAATTCTTTTAAATAACTAAAGATGATATACTGCCAATATACTTCAAGATCTTCAAGAAATTGAAGAAAAGAAACATTCCCAAATAGTATCTATGTAGATATGTAAGTCTGTTACAAAAAGCAGACACCACAAATTAAAGAGAATTATAGACTCATATTGTTGATGAACATGATGAAAAGATCCTGAACAACATATTATCAAAGAAAACCGAACACAAACTTAAGAAGCTTATATACCATGACCAAGGAGGATTCATTCCGAGGATCAAGAATGATTTAACATTTGCAAGTGAAGCAATATTATGCACCATATAAATAAAATAAAAAACAAAAACCACAAGATCATATCAATAGATATTGAGAAATCATATAGCAATTTTAGCACCCATTCAAAATAACACCTTTCAATAAAAAGGGAATTGAAAGAAATTTCCCCAATATTTAAAAGTCGTTTATCACAAACACTTATCACATTTATCACGAACATTTGTAACAAACGTTATACTCAATGAGGAGAACCTAAGAGTCTTCACTAGGTTCTGGTACAAGCCAAGGTTGCCCCTGTCTCCACATCTATTTAATATAGTACTGAAAATATATGTCATAGCAATTAGCAACTAGAAAAGAAAAGACACCAATTACATCCACATGTGAAAAGAAGAAATGAAGCTCTCATTTTCACATGACCTGATACTGTATCTAGAACATTCTACTGACTCCACAGAAAGCTTCCAGAAACAAGGGACTTGAAAAGTGACAGGCTACAAAATTAATACAAAATAATCCAAGTCATACAAAATTAGATGTAAAATCACCACAGAAGTTATCTGAGCTCAGCAAACAAAACCTACAACAGAATGATCAAGGAGCGATAAATAGCTTATATAATAAAGACCCTATTGTGAGATATGACAATTTTCACAAAATTTTAATGGAGTATTTTTTGACAATTCCTTTACCATTTAGTTGTCTTTTCTATGCACAAATAATGAAGGAGAAAAAATATATTTAAAAAAATCTCATTCACAATTGTGCCTCAGAAAATCAACTGATTTGGAATTAAGTTGAAGTCAACTTAACTGAAAATTTGAAAGAGCTATATAAAGAAAACAACAAAATACTACTTCAAGTTATAAAAGAGGACACAAGAAAATAAAGACAAGTGAACAGGTCATGAGTTTGGAGGATTAACATCATTAAATGTCAATCATTCCTGGGGCTAGAGGCCTGGTACAAGAGGTAGGGCACTTGCCTTGCATGTGCTAACCTAGGAAAGACTGCAGTTTGATCTCCCAGAATCTCCTAAAGTCCCCCAAATCAGGAGTGAATTCTGAGTGCATAGTCAGGAAAAACCCCTGAGAGTCACCAAGTGTGGCCCAAAACCCACAAAAAATGTCAATAATTCCTAAAGCATTGTTTAAATGTAATCCCTATAATATTTAATGTAGCTATATAATTTAATGTAATTTATCATCCCTATAATATTTAATGTAGCTATATAATTTAATGTAATTTATCATCCCTATAATATTTAATGTAGCTATATAATTTAATGTAATTTATCATCCCTATAATCACTATTAATTTAAATTTTATAGACGTTACAATGTCATGGAGGTAAGGCATTTGCCTTTCATGCAAAAGGTCATCGGTTAGAATCCCGGTGCTCCATATGGTCCCCCGTGCCTGCCAGTAGCAATTTCTGAGCATGGAGCCAAGGAGTAACCCCTGAGCACTGCCGGGTGTGACCCAAAAACCAAAAAAAAAAAAAAAAAAAA
>PVKC010008254.1:0-12305 GCA_004027635.1 Crocidura indochinensis | reverse complement strand
ATTCCCATGATCTTTTTTCACAGAAGTAGATCAGATGCTACTGAAATTCATATGGAGAACTAAATGTTTGCAAATACCTAAAGCAATCTTTGGGGGTAAAAATAAAAATGATGGGAGGAATCATTTACTCCAACTTTAAACTCTACTATAAAGCAGTAGTTATTTTTTTTATATTTATTGTGGTAAAAGTGAATTACAAATCTTTCACAGTATATTTAAGGCACATAGTGACAATGAATGAGGGGTATTCCCACCACCAGTGTTGTCCTCCTTCCATCCCTGTTCCCAGCATGCATCCCACATCTCCCTCCTTTGCCCCCTGTAAATGCTAGTGGAACTGTTCCCTACTTGTACTTGTACTTGTTGTAGATTGGATATCGATTTTATTGTTGTTGACTTTGGATTTGGTATTCAAGTCTGATCATTTTTTATTTCCACCAAATGAATATGTGACTGCTTGGTCTTGATGCCATGTGTGTGTGTGTGCTGGGGAGGCAAACAAAAAAGAGAAAAGCTAGGAGTATGTCTAGGTGTTATAAATATTCATTTAGAAGAAAGAAGGAAAAAGGAAGAAAAAGGTAACAAAAGAAAACAAAAACAAAATACAATAAGTAACAAAAAATACAAAAAAATAAGAATAAACCAAAACCATCAGCTACTGGGAAAACAACACAAACAATCAAAAAACAGGCCAGAAACTTCTTAAAAAGGGATTTTTTCTTCTTCCTTTTTCTTTTTTTTCTTTTCTTTTCTTTTCTTTTCTTTTCTTTTCTTTTTTTTTTTTTTTTTTTTTTTTTTTTTTTGCATAGGCATGGTAAATATTGGGGAAATTAGAAAGATAATTCCCTTTGCTTAAGAGATACAGTGTTTTACTTTCCTTGAAGCATACTGCCATGGGAACAACTACAGGCTCTATACTCACTCATTGACAACAACCCAAGGTCTTTTTATCATGCCGGGAAACTTTCCATCCAGTTGTGGGTGATGATATCCCACCTCTGTAGCTGGAGCTCTTGTTATTTGCGTAGGTGATAGGGTGAAGGCTAGGAGAGAGTTTTTCTTTATGGCTCTAGGAGTTCTGTTCCATTACTGTTGTTGTGATCAGTCTTCTGTAATTAGTGGTCTTGGTTTTTGTTCAGATCCTAGGACAGAGCCAAGTGTATAGTCTTTCAAGCATGGTTCCAGAATTTCTGCTCAGTTGCAGTTGTCAAAGTCAGACCTCTGGAATTAGGGATCTTGGTTTTTGTACAAATTCTAGGCCAAGCTCTAGGCTAGGAACTTCCTCAATGGTTCCTCGATAGGTTCTGTCTAGATCATGTTGTCAAAGTCAGTCTTCTGTAAATAGCAATTTTGGTTTTTGCTTAGGGCAAAGGATTGCATGTCTCCCAATTGTATCATACTGTTAGGTGGTGAGATAGGGCAGCCCTCTCTTAGCTCAAGTTGTTGCCGTTTCCTCATGCCAGGATGTCATGTTAAAACTGATACAAGTTTATTTTTTAATCTTTATTTAAACACCTTGATTACAAATATGATTGCACTTGGAGTTCAGTTATGTACAGAATACCCCCCCCTTCACCAGTGAAACATTCCCATCCCCAAGTCCCAAATCTCCCTCCTTTCCACCCCATTTCCACCTGTACTCTAGACAGGCTTTTTACTTCCCTTATTCATTCACACTGTTATGAAAATTCTCTGTGGAAACGACACAAGGCATTTAGAGTTCCCCGGGAGGAGTTTGGTTCCTGGTACTGTTGCTGGAACCTGTGTCGGTTCCACTTCTGGGATCTGGGGTTCATGGATTGAATAGTCTCTGTCCAAACGCATGGAGTCTAAGTTGGGTTCACATGACACAAGCTCTGGTTGGGAAATGACCAAAGCAATAGTTATTAAACAGCATGATATTGGAATAAAGAGCTAAAGAGTGCATGCAACCAAATCCTGGATACCAAAGAGTACAAGCTAAAAGACAACAGACGAATAGTACCCCAAGATACATTCTAGCCACTATAACAAATTCCACAGATAAAGATAGAATACTGAAAGCAGCAAGATATAAAGGGAAATTACATTCAAAGGAGCATTCTTACGATATAGAGAAGACCTACCACAAGAAACCCTCAAGGCCTGAAAGAAGTAGTAGGATATAGAGACAAATTTTAATGAAATAAATGGTTAGCCTAGAATACTTCACCCAGGTAGGCTAACATTCAGATCTGAAAGAAGTATACATAACTTTGCAGACAAACAACAGCTCAGAAACTTTATAGACTCAAAACTAGCCTTAAATGAAAAACTGAAAGACCTGTTTTAAGAGAAGACAGACCAAGAGACACAACAAAGTCTTATGTAAAGATGACAGTAAATACCATGACAATTATCTTTCTCAAATGTAATGGGATAAATACACCAGTAAAAGACACAGAGTGGCAAAATGGATCATAAAGCTGAATTCAACATTCTGCTACTTAGAAGAAACACATCAGGATAGTCAGAACAAGCATAGATTAAAATCAAAGGTTGGAGGACAATCATTCAAGTAAACAATCCCTTAAAAAGCTGGAGTGGCCATATTAATGTTACATGACACAAACTTTAGGTGTAAAATGTATAAGGGACAAAAGTAGACATTTCATAATAATAAAGGGATAAAACATGAAGAAAACATGAAGAAATCACACTACTAAATATGCACTCACCCAATGAGGGATCAGAAAAATTATAATAATTGCTGACAATCTGGAAGAAGATATCAATAGCAACAAAATAATAGTGGAAGAACTCAACACTAATATATTTATAAATATATATTTATGCCACTCTACCCCCAGAAAATGTTATACACATTCTTCTTGAATGCACATGGATCATTCTTCAGGATAGATCACATGCTGACCCATAAAACATACCTCCATAAGTGACTGTAGTGATAGCACAGAGGTAGAACATTTGCTTTTGCACGTGGGCAATCCAGGACAGAGTCTTGTTCGATTCCTGGTATCCTATATGATCCCCAAATCTGTCAGGAGTGATTTCTGAATACAGAGCCAGGAGTAATTCCTAAGCACCACTGAGTGTAACTCAAACCTCCCAAAAAAATCCATACATCATAAAATCAAGAGCATAAAATCTGTAAAATTTACTGTCTCAGATCATAATGCAATGAAATTAGAAGTGGCCTTCAAAAAGACACAGAGTAAAAACTTTAATGCCTGGAAGTTAAACAGCTCATTACTAAACAACCAGTGAGTCAGATATTAAATCAAAGAGAAAATAAAAATATTTCTGGCAACAAGTGTGAAAAAGACACAAATTACTATAATTTGTGAAAAACAATAAAAGTGTATTAAGAGAAAAATTTATAGCTTTGCAAGCACTTACCAGGAAAGAAAAGGGGACTACATAAATAATTTAATGTCAAAGCTTATAAATTTAGAGTGTGATCAACAAAATAAACAAAAAATAGGTATGAAGAGCATAATAAAAAATCTTAGAACAGAAATTACTGAAGTGGAAATTCAAAATTCTGTCAAAAACATTAATGAAGGCAAAAGTTTATTCTTTGAAAAATAAACAAGATTGATAAGGCACTAGTATGAATCAAAGAAAGTTAGAGAAACTTAATAAACTGTATTAGATATGGGTTTCACTATGGGTGGGTTTCACTACAGATAATGCAGAAATTCAAAGGGTAATCAGAGAATACTTTGATAAAATCTATGCCACAAAACAAGAGAACCTGGAAGAAATGGATAAATTCTTGGACTCTTAAAATCTTTCATCATTGAACCAGGATTATATAAAATATCTAGACAGATGCATCACTTTGAAGAAATTAAAATGGTAATCAAAAATCTTCCCCCAAATAAAAGCCCAGGTGGATTGACTAATGCATTCTCTCCAACCTTTCAAGAGGCCCTACTACCAATCCTTTTCAGACTTTTCCAGGAAATTGCAGAAACAGAAGCAAAACACTCCCAAATCGCTTTTACAAAGATACCAAAAGCAGACAGGGATGCTGCCAAAAAGAAAAGTACTAATATCCATGATATACATAGAAGCAAAGATCCTCAACAAAATCCTAACAAATAGGATCCAATGACTCAAGAAGATCATACAACATGCCCAAGTAGGTTTAATCCCAGAGAGGTATGGACAGTTTAACATTAGTAAATCAATTAATAATAAACCATATAAACAATACAAAAACTATTTGATCATATCAATAAATGCACAAAAGCATTTGATAAGGTCTAGCATTCATTATGATAAAAAAATTCAACAATATTGCAATGGAAGAAACTTTTCTCAATATAGTCAAGTCCATTTCACAAGCTTATCACAAGCTTAATGCAAATATTATACTCAATGGAGACAAGCTAAAAATCTTTCCTCTGAAATATGGTACAAAATAAGACTGCTCCCACTAGCCACTCCTATTTAACATATTACTGTAAGTACTTGCCATAGCAATTAGGCAAAAAAAAAAAAAACAGAGAAAATAAAAGGGCATTCATATAGGAAAGGAAGAAGTCAAGCTTTTACTGTTTGCAGATGACATAAGAAAACAAAACAAAAAAAAAAGCTAACCCATCAAAAACTAAAAAGAAGAAATGAACAGGCAATTCTTCAAAGAAGAAATACAGATGACCAAAAAACACATGAAAAAATTCTCCTCAACACTAATCATCAGGGAGATGCAAATCAAAACAACAACGAGGTACCATCTCACACCACAGAATCTGGCACACATCACAAAGAACAAGACTAATCAGTGTCGATGGGTATGTGGGGAGAAAGAAACTCTCATTTGCTGATGGTGGAAATGGCATCTAGTCCAGCCTTTATGGAAAACAATATGCATTATCTTCAAAAAGTTGGAAATTGAATTCCTGTATGATCCATACCTCTCCTAGGGATAAAACCTAGGAACACAAAACACAATATTAAAAATGCCCTATAGCATGCCTATATTCATTACAGCTCTATTTACATTCGCCAGAATCTGAAAATAATTCAGATGTCCTAAAACAAATAAGTGACTAAAGAAATTGTAATAGATATGCATAATGGAATACTATTCAGCCATCAGAAAAAAAAATGAAGCCAAGAAATTTCCCTATACTTGGATGGACATGGAAACTATTATTCTGAATAAAATGAGTCAGAGGGAGATACTCTAAAGAACCTGTGAATACAGTTTGAAGATGGAATGTTACATGAATTCCTTTGTAACATTAGAATGCATCTAAAATATCTGGTCCTTGTTTCTTAAGTTCTGAGAATCAATGTAACAAATACAACTGTCCTCTTTTTTCTCTGAATCCTGATATAAACCTATGTAGGCTTGGAAGTCAAAAACTTCTTTCTAGTTCCTTTTTTTATGTATGATCATATAAGCTAAAGGTTACTGGACATCTTTCCTTGTGCTCTACTTTCTATTAAGGACACATGATATTTACAAAGTTTGACACGATGCTTCTTTTTTAGTTTACCTAACTTGAAGCTCTCTACAACATAGAAGGGAATTTTTGAAACTAAAGTCAAATTTACCATAATTTTTCAGAGTTAAACATCCTATGGGAAAAAATTTCCAAAATAAAAAATTTTTAAAAAGAAAATATAGATATTTTTCACTGAATCTATTTGTTATCCTCTTCCAAAAGAATATTAACTCTTCTAGATGAATTTTACCAGTGCCTGATGTAACTTCTGTAGGAGAGAGCCTTTAATTCTTAAAATTTGCAACAGAGGATGTTACCTTGTACCCTGTAATGGGTAACACACTTGTCAGTCATTATTGACTCAGACATCTCCAACAGTGACCTCTATTCTCCACTCCAGGAATCCCATATGTTCAGACCTATCTTCTGTCATGACAAGAGCTGTGAGCCTAACCTACCTAGAGGGTGGTGAATTTGGGGAAACTTGCTTCTTGATTGGAAAAGAAAAGGTTCTGTCCCTGCTAGCTTGCAGATATTTTCTTTTTTTGCTCATGGATAGACCTAAATAATGGCCTCATTATCTCTTTAATTTTATCTCTGTGATCTCTAGCCAATTCTTTTTGTTAAACTGAGATCACCAGCAATGAGGAAAGGATGCTTGATTGAAAATTGATTTTTCCAGAATATTGCATTAGTATTTCAATAGTATGTTTCTTTTGTTTCATTCCTTAGAGTTGGACAAGAAATACAAAAGATAGGAGTATACAGTGTTACACAATTCATACAAGTGTATCATCACAGTGACCATGTAGTTGTTGTTTGGCCAGTGATGAACTTAGCCAATTAGTTACTAAGCTTTGTGACTTAGTGGCTTGTGTCTACTCCCAACACCACCATAAGTCTCACCTTTATCATAGAGCAATCCCCTAGGACTCTATAGGCTTTTAGAGGACCCAAAGAAATGGTGATCATTCATTTAGCAATAGAATCATGCTCTGCCAGAGGACCATAAAACCTATCACTCTCTCTCTCTCACACACACACACACACACACACACACACACACACACACACACACACATGTTATCATAATCCTCCCTCACTGATATTTCTCTGAAAAAAAAATATATATCCACAACAGAATTGCAACAAGTCATCTCCTTCCTCTTGTTCTTTCAACTCTCCTGATTGACCAAACACTTTATAATTCCCCTAGGCACTAATCTGAAGTGGTTTAGAGAGAGATGGCAGCCTAGAGCAGAAAATTACCATGCTTACCCATCTGGAAAATACTAGGAGATCTAGGACTGGGGACAGTCTTCTTATAAGCTCCTGCATGGGGCTCAGATGTTCACATCCTGCAAGCAATCAACAAGGTCACCATCTAATTTTCACCTGAATGCATTAGTTCTACACATTGCAGGAGATGAACCCAGCCTCCTGACTTTTCAGGATACTGTCTCTTTCTCTCTACTTCATGTAAGTTGCCAAATTCTCCCCAGGAATCAATCAAAGAAGCTGAAAGAGAATAATGGGTCAATCAATAAAGAGTTTTGAATTGAGTCAATCAATAAAGAGTTTTGAATTGAGTATACGATAAAGATTAAAGTTGCAAGAGGACACCAAGATGCTATTTTCTGATGAAACTGTACCAGGTGTTCCCATAGCCTTTTGCTTCCTATTTAGTGAAGATTTGGGGTGATGCATATTAGAGGTTCATTTCCTTTACTCATTTTCCAAGGCAGGCTTCACTCCATAAGTTCTTTTCATGTTTCTTGCTCTTGCTTTAAACGTTCTCATCTCAGCAAAGCCCTCTATCTATTTTCTTTTGGACTAAGTTATTCAATAGTGGAGTTTCTCTCTGAGCCAGAATTCCAGAGACTGAGTCCAGTCTCTGTGGACTCAATATATCTGAAAAATCATTCCTATCTGGATTGATAAGGTCTAAGGCAATATTCTGAGATCAATCCAAGTTTTTTGTAGACTTTTATATTAAATGCTTTCAGGGTCTCTCTTCTTTAATGAAAGCTTTAAATGTTTTCTCGGTCTCTCTTCTTGAACAATTTGGCCCCAGTCCCCTTAAAATTTAGAGATAATCTTAAAATAACTGAGAAAATACTGAGAACATTGGGGAAAAGAAAGGAAAGATACCAATTGGCAGGACACCAAAAATTAAAAAGATTTAAACGTATAAATATTTAAGTTCTCCCTTCTCCATTTGTTTTCTCCCTAGAGATGCCCGTAAGGGAGATGCGTAAAAGTAAAAAAAATCCCTTCATCAGAAAATTTTGTACTGAGGTCTGAGAAATAGTACAGTGGTAGGGTGTTTGTCGTGCACACAGCTGATCCAGGAGAGATGGTGGTTCGAATCTTGACATCCCTATGGTCACCCACCCCTGTGCCTGCCAGAAGCAATTTCTGAGTGCATAGCAAGGAAGTCACACCTGAGTGCCTCAACATGTGACCCCCCAAAAAATATTAAAAAAAGAAATTCTTGTATTTTGTCCCATCCCATTAAATTCAACTTTTTTTCAAAAACATTTTAAACTGGTACCTTTTCACTTCTACAGAATCACATTGAAGTAATACTATTTATTATAAATAGAAAATATAATCACATTGGATATATTTAGAAAAAAATAAATTGAATTTTGTGGAGGAAAAGCAGAATTTTTAGTAGCTAATTGTTAGATTTATTACTTGACACAAGCAAAACATAAAATGAGATATGTTGACAAAAAAGATGAGATAGAATTTTACAGCATATTAGGTAAATTGTTAGGTTACACTTTGTTTTATCTAAAACAAAGATCATTTCTGGTTCCTTTGTATGTTTGTTTAAAACTTGAATTTACCTCAAAACAGAGATTGTCTTACTTGTAGACTTAAGTGGGACTGGCTCAGAATAATCGGAGCTATCTGTTCTTACTGCCCACCAAGGGGTTGTCTCTGTACTCAATAAAAATGGCAGTTCTCAAGGAAGCTTGTTATCCATACAAGGTAGAGGACTTCCAGACTCCACGTGTTCCACCCTCAGCCTGCTTTGAAATAGACCAAACTCATACTAGCTCAACTGGGTTAGGAGATATGGGACATGGGGTGATTTTACAGTACATAATGACCAGGGGGTGCAGAAAGATAAACATAACCTGATCACATTTTTATTTCTCCCCAGCATGTAGATCCCAACATGTAGATCACTATAAATTTATAACAAAATATTTTTAATTTAGAAAATGAAAAGCAGGCAGATAATATAGATTATACATTGGGAATAGAATTTCAACTGAATATATTCCAAGTTTAACGCGAAGTAGGCCCTAATAAAGTCCATCATTGGTGATTAAAAATTCATGGTGAGTCCCCAAAGAGATGGTCCCTATTAACAGGAAGGATGAAAGGAAGATATAATACTGGATTATTACGAACACATAGCTGTGGATTATAAAATTCAGATTACCAAGCAGAGGTGGGAGAAGAGAGGAATGAAGAAGTGGGCTAGAAGTTACATAGAAACATTCTTGGGCACTTCAGTAGTAATGGGTTTTATTAAATTTATACATAAATATAACGACAAATGTTAATAATACTATAATAATGTTACCTAAACTATAATAAAATTAACACATTTTAAAAAATTCAACAACAATGTTGGCAAAAAAAAAAACTACAAAGAATTCTAGAATTTGTCATTCATCTTCAAGAAGGAAACATCACTCTTCAAACAAGTATAAGTGAAGATAAACAAATGGGACTATATTAAGCTGAGAAGTTTCAGCACCTCAATGCAAATAGTGATTAAGATACAAAGGCTATCCACAGAATGGGAGAAACTATCCTCCTAATACCCATCATATAAGGACATAATATCTATAATATACAAGATATGACAGAACCTAATGAGCAAATACATTCCATTCAAAAATGGAGAGAATGAACAATTTCTCAAAGAAGAAATAAAAATGGCCAAAAGGTACATGAAAAAATCTCCATATCACTCATCATCAGGGAAATGAAAATCAAAATAACAGAGAGGTACCATCTCATGCCACAGAAATTGGCACACATCACAAGGCACAAGAACAATCAGTGCTGGCAGGGATGTGGGAGAAAGGAACTCTCATTCACTGTTGGTGGGAATGACATCCAGTTCAGCCTTTATGGAAAACAATATGGAGATCCCTCAAAAAACTGTAAATTGGGACCAGAGAGATAATACGGAGGTGGTGGAGCATTTGCCTTGCATGCAGAAGGACAGTGGTTCAAATCCGGGCATTTCATATGGTTTCCCTGAGCCTGTCAGGAGCGATTTCTGAGAGTAGAGCCAGGAGTAACCCCTGAGCACTGCTGGGTATGACTCAAAAACCAAAAATAAAAATCCAAAAAAATTGGAAATTGACCTCCCATATGATCCAGCTATACCACTCCTAGGGATATACCATAGGAGCACAAAAATACAATTCAAAAATCAATTCCTCTCGCCTATATTCATTGCAGTGCTATTTACAATGGCCAGAGTCTGGAAACAACCCAAATGCTCTTCAACAGATGAATGGCCAAAGAAACCATGGTACATATAGACAATGGAATATTATGCAGCAGTCAGGAGAGATGAAGTCTTGTAAATTTTCATTTACATGCATAGACATGGAAACTATTATGCTGAATGTAATAAGATAGAGGGAAAGAAATAGACACATAGCAGTCTCATCTATGGGTTTTAAGAAAAATAGAAGACATTATTATAATAATGCCCAGAGACAATAGAGATAAGGGCTAGAAGGACTTGTTCACTATATGAAGTTCACCACAAAGATTGGTGAGTACAGTTAGAGAAATAACTTCACTAACAACTAGCATGACAATTTTAATAGTCAGATAAGTAGAATGACTGTCTCGAATATGAGCAGGGGGTGGGAGAGGAGAGAGATGGGGTGGCACTGGTGGTGGCAATGTTGCACTGGTGAAGAGGGGTGTTCTTTTTATGACTGAAACCCAATTACAATCATGTTTGTAATTATGATGCTTAAATAAAGATATTATTTTAAATAAGAATATTTCCATAAAAGAATATACCAAGAAATTGGCTATTAAAGCCCCAGACTCAGTAGAGATATTGGAAGTGTTCTATAAAAATGAAAGATGAGAAGAATCAAGGCAGGAGGGTGATCTGGTAAGATTGAGATTTAAAACAATCCATTAAGACTTTAAATAGGCAAATTTTCCCTCAGTAGGGAACAACTATAATCATGCAATATGTTGAATAAGGGGTTGAGAACATTTCAAATTAGAGAAAGTTTAACTACAGAAAAAAAAAGTTTGACCATGAGAAAGAAACAGAAAGAAATGGAGATGTATAGTTAATGTAGAGATGAGGGCCAGAAGGACCAATCCATGGCAGAAAGCTTGTGATAAAAATCCAGTTAGGGTAAAGAATAGTTCGTTATGAAAATGATATTTGGAGCTGAACACTCTGCACAAAAATGGAGTGTTATAAGATGATAAAGTGATATGTCTAGTATCCCTTCATTAATAATGTGAAAGCCTGTGTCAAAAGGGGGCAAGAGAGAGATAATGAGAGAAATAAAATGTTTTCCCACATATAGGCAGAGGAGAGAGTGGGAGGGAACTGGGGAAATTAAATTGGTAGTGGGAAATATTGCACTGTTAAAGGGTGGTATGCATTGTATGACTAAAACTCAATCATAAATAATTTTGTAGCCAAAGTGCTTAAATAATGTAATTATTTTTTTAAAGTTCTAATTCAAATACTTGTACTTTTAGAAAAAAAGTTGCATCTCTAAAAAAGATTTTGGGGTGAGGAACGGTGAGCCATAACCAGTAGTACTCAGGCTCTCTTGACTCTGTGCTCAGGAGTATCTCTTGGCAGTGCTCATGAAAACACATGTGGTATGTTTTGAACCAGGATTGGCTATATGGAAGACAAGCACTTTTATGCCCATACCATGTCTCTACTTTAAAATAGATTTTAAAGTGACATAAACTGTATGCCTTGATAAGAAGTGAAAATACTGAGTATAGTAGAAAGCATGTCTGGAGTACAGGTGGGGGTGGGGTGAAGAGGAGAGAGATTCAGGACATTGGTGATGGGAATGTTGACTGATGAAGGGGGGTGTTCTTTACATGACTGAAACCCAAGTACAATCATAATAATCAAGGTGCTTAAATAAAGATATTAATGAAAAAAGAAAATACTGAGTATAAACATTCTAGACTAAATAATCAAATTAAACATTTAATTTACATTATTTAAAATTAATTACATATCAATAATGTTATCCCTCAAGTTAAACAGAAAATGAGTAAACAGAAAATGAGTAAACAGAAAATGTGTTTTTGAGAATTAACAGATGGAAGTTCTGAACACCACCAATTGTGGTCCAAAAGTCAATTCAAACAACAAAAAAAAGAAATGTCAGCTCATATAATTTCTTAAATAACAATCTGAAAATATAGATTAAATCTTTAAATTTTGAACATCCATCATCAAGGAGTTAATATAGATATATCAAATAGTTGAACAGTAAATATATATATAGACTTGCTTAGGTATTACAAATTAGACAGTAGTCAATTCACTGTTCACAATAACTTAAAAATGATCCAAAATTTAAGGACATCAAAAACATTTTTGCTATTTCTCATAAGAAGATTTTCACCTCTAATATTAAATACAGCAGTTTTTTTTCTTAACATAATTTTTATTTTTTAAACATGTTGGGTTACATATCGTTGGCAATCATATTTTAGGTACACATTAACATAGAATCAGGGGAACTCCCATCACCCAAAAGTCCTCAGTCCACCTCAGTTCCAATCCTAGTTCCCATATCCTCTCCCCTA
>PVKC010008253.1:15317-28573 GCA_004027635.1 Crocidura indochinensis | reverse complement strand
GCACTGCCTCGTACAAGGGCTGGCCATTCGGGAGAGGTGGGGACCAGGCTCAGCAGACAGTGGCCCTTTTCCAGGCTGGTGGAATAAGGATTCTTTGAGTCTTCAGTTAAAAACCAAACTCTTAAAAGTCAGAGATGCTGACTTAGCTGCTATTGAATGATTGGGTAGCAGGGGCCCCTGGAAGCAAATGGCCCAAGAGAGGTTGGAGAAAGCGGAGGTAGTGAGGCCTGATCCTGAGAGCTTGCAGATAACAGCATTTGACTGAGGTGAGAGGTCAGCCTTCTTCCCTGGCTGTGTTCCCAGGAGGCAACATTTCTCCTGGCTGACCCCCACACTTAGTGCAGGGGCCTTAGCTCGTTGCTAAAGAATCTGACAGAGTAGGGCTTGTATTCGGACAAGTGTATTTTGATTCTATTAATCAAGATGTTCAGTTCTGAGGCCCGAGCGATAGTACAGCAGGCAAGGCACTTGCCTTGCACACAGTTGACATGGGTTCCATCCCGAGCACTGCTAGGAGAAATGATTCCTGAATGCAGAGCCAGGAGTGGTAAAGCACTGACCATCACTGGGTGTGGTCCCAAAACAAGCAAAAGCAAATGAGACATTCTGAATGCAGCCCTTTGGTGGCGGACAGAGGTCATTTAGGGAGAGAAGCCCCAAAGCTAAATTCCCAAAGGAGAAAAGAGCCCAGTAAGGACGGGGCGGAAGGGAGAGGCGGGGAGGAATGTCTGGAACAGCACCAGGATTGAAGGTTCTCAGAGATTTTTGAACGGACTAATCTGGCAACTGGCCTCCAAGGCTTCAAGGCCGGTATTTCAAGAAACCACTCCTGGAGCGCCCTGAAAGCCGGCCTGAACCCCTCCTTCAACTTCCGGTAAGTTAGGGGAGTCAGTAACTGCTCCAAACCAGACTGCTCAGGTCAAAAGCAGAGACTCAGTTTCTGCTCCCACAGGCTTTGGGAAGAGTAAATTAATGAACGCCCCTTTGCCAGCTGTGGTCCTGGCAATGGGTCCTGTTGGCAGCCCTTCTCCTGCCTTATTTAGGCTGAGGGAAGAAGAATATGCCCTGCTGCTCACTCTGCCCTTCATGGGGCCCAGCAAGGAGCAGGATGGACGTAGTGGCCCCACCATAGGCATGGGTTTGTTTCCACGGTGGTTTTGTTGTTGACCACAGATAAAGTCAGAATTGGGGAGCCCCAACCTTGCTGTTTGGGAAAGATGGTGGCGCTTCAGTGCAACTTTGGAGTGCTCGAGACTGAGCGAGCAGAGAGCGCAGTGCTCTCTGCCTTTGCCCCTGACATCCTGCCTGTGTGTGCTGGGGGCCTCAGTGAAGGGGAATGAGCAGGGGAATGTGCCTTACATCACAGCACAGAGCTGCTCCCAACAGTTGCCTCAGACTTGCTCTGTACCTCCAGGGCCTTGAAGCTGAGGGGAGGGAAACATGGGCAACAGTAAACTCCCTGCTCTCTCAGGCTCCCATGTAGAGTGGATGAGAAGCGTGTACACACACACACCCACTCACATATACATATATGCATAGCCATATACTCACACACAGACCCATTTCATACATAAACATACACAAATACAAATACATATGGAGACACATGTACTTGTGAGGAGGCAGGTGCAAATAGGCTTGTAGAAAGGTCACAGGGAGGTATGCCACCCTGCTAACCCCATGTTGATCCTTTCCCCTGCCCAGACCATTAGGAGGCCATCTCCTTCCAGAGACATGGAAACTGAGGTGACTTGTGGTTCAGGGCAGTTTGATTTCAGGTGCACTGTGCAGCCAGCAGAAAGCAACTCACCACCTCTGGCAATCAGTGAGCAGTCAGCAAGAAGATGGCCTCAGCTGATGTCTTTATAGTGTACCCAGAGAGGAAGTTCCTGAAATTCTTTCCTACTATAGCAGAGCCTTTTCTTTCAGACAGGCCATATCCAGTGATGATGGGGGCCTGAACCTTCCCCCCCCCCCTTATTCAGGGACTTCCACTAGAACTCCCCCTATGGCTCCTAAAAAGCATTCTATTTATTTTTAAATTTTATTTAAAGACTTCTGACTTACAGTTATTGATAGTTTAGTTTTAGGCCTATATTTCTTTTTTGTTGTTGTTGTCTTGGTTTTTGGTTTTTGGGCCACACCCGGTGACACTCAGGGGTTACTCCTGGCTATTTGCTCAGAAGTCGCTCCTGGCAGGCACAGGGGACCATATGGGGAACCGGGGGATTGAACCAGGGGGATTGAACCGTGGTCCGTCCTAAGTTAGCGCAGGCACCTTACCTCCAGCGCCACCGCCCGGCCCCCTAGGCCTATATTTCAATCCCAATCCCATCACCAGTGCTCCCAGACTCTATCATTCCCCATCCCCACCCCCTGTCTGCAATCTTTCTAGGCACATTACAAACTTTGGTAGTTGCAGCTTAGAGCTCATGTCTTCAGTGTTGTGTGACACATGACAAGCGCTCAGGACACCGTAGGTGGGGTGGAAGATCCACACCTGGATTGTGGGATCACTACCACATGCAGGGCGAGTGCCTAACCTCCAGTACTTTCTGTCTGGCCCAGATGGATGTTTATAAAGCTCACATGACTTCCATATCTGGGATCATTAGCAGGTTCAGAGCCTTGATTCTGACCAGAAATGGGCATTAAAGAAGTATGTCTCAGCCTCTTTATGTGCGGGACCCCCACGCCTTAGCACAGGTTTTCAGTATGTCCCAAATTGAGATGAATTTAGTCGGAAGATGAAAATTCTCAGCAGTTAGGAACACTGTGCCCAGGCATCCCGAGTCAGCTTGCCCATTGTGTACCCATCAGGGTCAAGGTTGGCGAGGTCGTGGTACTGGCTGGCTAACCACCATCAGTTGGCAGACACCATTGTGAGTGTATGCTGGGGGCTGAAGGTGCAAATTTCTGGGGAAAGTCAAAATGAAGATATCTGAGCAACATAGCTTAAATCCCTGGCTTCTTCCCAAGGGCACCTCTGACTGCCTCCACTCCTGCTAGTCACCAGCCATCACAGTACAGGCCTTGGCTGGATGAAGAGCAGCTTCTTAAACTGTCTCATGTCTCCCTACACCCAGTCTGGTGGACATTCCCCTTGGATACAGCTCCTCTCTCCTCTTGTTTTTTTTTTCCTCTCCCCTCTTTAGCACAAATACTGCCTAGTGTCATCTCGCACTTGACATTTGGAGGGCGGGAGCCTGGTCTTAGGTCCTGGGGCTTTTGCTTGGGAAAATGCCAAGTGTCCTTTTCTAAAAACTTCCACCACCATCCCCAAGCCACCAGGACCTAATCTTTTGCCTTCAAATGGCCGGTGCTAACTATCTGCTTTTCCACTTTCTCATCTTGGCTCCTCGTCCCGGGCCCCAGCTCATCTGTTTCCTCACAAACCCCAGAAGCTGCCGTTGCCAGAAAACGCTGCCTTAGACAGTGACGACCGGCTGGTTTTCTCCCACCTTTTCTGGTAGCTAAAGAGCTGGGCGGAAAACCAAAGCCTGCGGTTTCTGTCTGCTGAGCACAGTCATTGCCTCTACAAGCTCCTCCGCTGGCTCGCCCAACACCCACTGAATGGAACTGTCCATTTGCCAGGCGGTGAATCTGAGGCACACAGGCCCATGGTCTCAAGGTAGGTGGTACCACACTGGAACCAGGCCAAGTTCAAGTTCGACTCATTGTTCCAGCTTCTCTTCCTCCAGGGCTGGGTCCTGCTTATGGATTGATGGTGTCGGGATGGAGACGGGTTTGCACTGAGAAACATCTTGAGGACTCCCACCTCATATCCTCTGTCCCAGCGACTGCCAAGAAACGTAGAGCCAAATGTCGGGTTCCCTTTCCTGGCTTCCCAAAGAGATAGTAAAGTTTAAAAAGTCAAAGATCTACCAGGAAAAAGTAAGACTCCGGAGCTTAGGCTAAAGGCCCTGCTTAAAAAAAAAGCTGGTAAGGGTAGGAGAAAGGGGTGAGGATAGGAGAGACATTTAGTCTCTCCATGGGGTCATGGAGAGCAGCTGGCAGAGCCCTGGGAATTGGGGAGCTTGTGGTCACATTTATCTGGAGAGAATTTTCACTTGAATAACTCATCCTGTTTGTGTTGATGAAGCAGGACTCAGCTCAGGCCAAAGCTGCCCTGGAAATTTCTCAGCTGCTCCTGGAGGGAGGGATCAGAGTGATGGACATTTCTATTCTGTAGGAAAGAGGAAAATAACCTGCTCAGCAGTGACCATTGACCATGATTTGGCTTTTTTGTATTGGCCCCCAGCAGGCTCCGAGCTGACATTTTGTCCCTCCTTCCTTGGATGGATGCACTCTGTGCAAACTCACAGTTCTGCTCCATCTTGGCTCCTTCTCTGAACCCGTGGATAATTTTACCTGAGGATTTAGGCTCTATGCTTGGTGAGATTTGTCGTCCTGTATGCTCTTTGTGGATGGAGATTATGCCTGGTCTGTGTATTCACCAGCAGAGCAGGCCTATCTACTCCACAGTTTTAACCCCTGGTCACTGGCTAAATGAATAAGGGCAGAATTATAGTGTCTTCTATTTTTAGAGGGGACCATATCTGGCAGTGCTCAGCAAATTATACCTGGCTCTGTGCTCAGGAGTCACTCCTGGCAAAGCTTGGGAGACTATATGTAGTGCCAGGGATTGAAACCAGGTCCACCATGCAAGGCAAATGCAAGGCATCACATATAAGGCAGTTTACCCTACCTCTCACCCCCAAACAATGATTTTGTTGTTATTTTGGAGGGCGCTCTCAGCTGCACTTAGGTCTCTTTGCTCACAGATCACTTCGGGCAGAGAGCTCAGGGGACCATAAGTGGTGCCAGGGATCAGAACCAGTTGTGTGCAAAGCACCTCACCTGCTGTTCTCTCCTCTCTCTCCTCTCTCTTCTCTCTTCTCTCTCTTTCTCTCACTCCCTCTCTCTCCCACCCCACCAAATAAAGCTCTGTTATAAGTAAATAGGTCTGAACATGAAGAAGGAAGTAATGGCTGCTGTTAATAATAACACTAACTCAATGGGTCTGTCTTTTTGCTTTAGCTGCTAATAGTTTCAGAACTTCCGTGTCTAATGCTAGATCATTGTTCAGGGAGAAGGACCAGGATTACGGGGGCTACACCTTAGGGGATCCTGAAGCTTCAGGAGATTCTTCTCACTTTCTCGGCCCAAGGGTTGGTAGTCAAGAAGGCTTTGCCCATCTTCCCAGGGCCTGGTACCTCCAAGTTTGACTCACGCGCACTGTAGGTTTTATAGATGCTTGTGTTTGGTCCCCTCTATCCTATTACCACTGAGTCTGTACGCCCCTGGAGGGCAGGGACCAGCCTTCAGCCTCCATCTGCAGCCTAAGGTTAGGGCTGCCATCCCAGGTTTCACCTGAGCTCATCGCTGTCAACAAGGAACTGCGTTGGGAAGAGGAAGCTGCGGCTGAGTTCTGGTATGGTTGCTGCAGCTGGTGTTGTGAATCAGGCCGACAGCAGCGCATCCACTTACCCGGCTATTTCACGACACCAGGGTTGCATCATACCCATCCTCTGCAGGCGATCCTCGTGGGACCAGGGCTGCAGCGAGCATGGGGGTGTGGGGTGCAGGTGCTGGGGGTGGGTATGGCGGAGCTTGGGTCTAATGTGGAAGATTGTTTTCTGTAGCCAACTGCCCCATGGGGCACCTGGAGTGCTCTCCTCAAATCTGATGCCACCATTCAGGCTTTTCCCACCACCCCAGCCACTAGAGTCTGAGGAGCTGTACCACCTATGAAGGGTCAGCTCTGGACCAGGACCAGCTACTGTTTGTCCTCCACCCTGTTTCTTTCTGCTCATCTGCCCCTGCCAGCCCAGACAGCTTTCCTGAAACAGGCAAGGCCTCACCCTGACATTCCCTCCAGGTGTCCTGGCTCCAACGATGGCCCTCAGCCCCCTAGTCTAGCCCTGACATCTATTTTTCTAGCACTTCCTGGGAGATCCCAGGTCACTCCTGTTGCTTCTCATTCATTTCCCACACAGGTCCACCTTGAGAAACTGAGGTCTGCCCATCACTTGGTAGACTGAGCACATGCCACATGATGACCTCTTGTCCCACAAAGGGCACTTGTTCCAGGAGACCCCACTGCCTGCTCCACTGCACCAACAACCTGGCTCCTTGCTCCAAAGTCCCAGACCCACTCCTGTCCGCCACCTTTGCACACACAGACCCGTCTCCCTCTAGAAGCCCAGGACCGAGGCTCCTTTCACCCACGTTTCCCTCTATAACACCCCAAATGCTCCACCCTCAGGTGGTCACGCTCTCCATGCAATGTCCCAATGCTGCTCTCCATTACGTCTGCGTCTTACAACTAGAATGTGAGCCCGACGGGCAGGGCTTCTGTCTTGTCCCCGGAACCCCTTTTCCCAGCCCAGGCCTGGCATGTGGTCGGCACTTAATAAATGTGTGAATGAAGACACGGCCAATCCTGACAGCCCCTCTCCTGTTGTTTCTGCCCTGCCTCTTCCCCACAGCTGTGGTGCCATTGCCCACCACCTACTGTGCCATTCTGAGCCCTTCATGTCCCTCTCCCTGACCAGCTTTCCTCCCAGTGCCTCCTTCTCTGGTGTGCTGCCAGGATGGTGGTCAGCAAGGTCAAATGCCTAGTCCAGGAAGCACAGAGTAAGGTCTTGTGCATATATGAGAACACAGCTGGGCAGGAAGGACTTGCCCTCTGCACAGACCAGCCCATGCCTTGGATCTCATTGCCCGTCCTCCTGACAGTGGGGACAGACCAGAGGCCTGGTCTCTCCACAGGAGACTGGTACCCTGTTACTAGGGTAACATTTCCTTTTGTCAGCTGTGGAAGCTGGCACCCAGGTAGTCAGCGTACTGAGTGCTGCCATGCAGCTATGGAGGGACCCAGAAGCAGCCAGATATTACCAGCCCAAAGCTCCACCATCCTGAATCTGGGTTTGTTTGGGGGAATTCTTGGAGGAGAAGTTCTGGAAGGCGGGAGCCACAGAGCCATGAGCCACTATGTATAGCTTGAATTTTTGACTTCCCCCTAAGGGAAGAACCCCTTCTTTGGGGTGCTGGGCTCTGAGACCAGGTCATGTGGCAATGGCATATTCCAGCCCCCAGTCCTGGGTGGGTCCTGCTTATACCCATGGGAGAGGTCCAGGGCAATGGACGCAGGGCCAAGGTCACCAGCCACCTACAGCCAAGCCCCCTGCAGCATGTCCCCTCTGAGATCACAATCAGGAACTTTCCAGAGCCTGGGAGAAACAGTCTGGGGCCAGGCAGAGGGATTGCACAGATCAGGTGACAGGTTAAAGGGAGCTGGTGATAAGATCTGCCCCTGAGTCTCAGGAGGGAATGAGTAACTCAGACAGGGTGGCATGCAGGGGCTAGAATTGGGTGGGGACATGGTGCTGGTCTCCTCCTGAAGCCCAGGAACCTAAAGTGGTAGCAGAGACGGGAACTGTCCCTGCAGGACAGAAATCCCCCTGAGGAGACCCTGAGAAGAGGCTTTTCCAGAATAAACAGAGGGGCCTGCACATTAGCAGTCAGAGAGGAGCCAGGAACAGGCCTCCTAGGAGCATCCACTGTGGTCGTCTTGACTCTACCCTGGCCCCAGTGCCCTTGTTACCCCTCCAGCCAGGCAGAGCAGTGAACTTTCCCCTTGCTGTTCCATGTAGGGGCAGCTGGACCCCTGGGGCAGGTTTCGCCCCACCCCACCCCAACCTTTACAGAGGATGCACTCAGCTATGAAACCTTGGACCTGATTTGGTGGGGTTCTAGGACCCTTTGGGTGCAATCTCTCACATTACCCTGTCTTCTTCCTCCTACTACCACCACTGGCCACAAAGCAAGGGAGCAAAGTGCCAGCTGACCAGGCCTGTGAGTCCCAGGATGTCCATCCTCTTTCTTGGGGTCCAGCCTCTAGACCTCTCTGAGTAGTGACAGCTGTGAGCATCGAGCCCAGCCTGATCAGCTGTGCTAGGGATGACTAGAAAAGCCCACGTGTCCTTCGGAGAGGCTGGAGACTGAGGTGGGTACAGCCACAAGCACTGGGGCCATGCCCCAAGCAATACCAACTGACCCCACAAAGACCCTCGTCCAGGGCCCTCTGGATTCTGGGCAGAGAAGCTGGGGCCATTTCACCTGCCCACCCCACAGCACAAGGCCAGGTCTGGAGCCTACTCTGGTCCACAGGCTTAGAAGAGGCCAGAGTGAGGGCACAGAGTGAAGTTCTGCCCTGCAATCAACTGACTCAGGCTTCATTTCTGGCACCACATGTGAACCAACAGGTCCCCCAAGAGAGAGGACAGAGCGGCAGGGGCACCCCAACCTTTGCAGTCACCAGGGATCCCCCAGAAACAGAACACAGACAAGGCCAACATAGGCACCAATGCCAATGCCCTGGCAGAAGCAAGCAGTGTCCTCCTGGACAGTGCCCAAGGTGCCCAACACTTTGAGTCATGACCTCCAGCCATCCCACACAGCCACCTTAGCACTGGACCACAGACCTCATTGCCTTGGACATTTCGTATAAGAACACCAGGGCAGCCACGGGTATTCAAGGCTTAGATCCAGCCAAGTCTGAGCACCCAGCACTACACGGGCCCTGTACCCATTCTGCCCTGGGGCTGGAGTGAGTAGAGCAGGTACTTGGGGTTCTCTGTGTTCTCCTGATCACAGAGGGCTCTGACCAGCTCTGAAATAAAGGTACCTGTATATCTTGATTTAGACATACTGACTCCAAAGTCAGGGATCCAGGACTGTGGTCAGACTCACCTCTTCTACATGTTTGCTATTTGGGAGCAAATTCTGGTGGTGCTCAGGGGCTTTCCCACCCAGCTCAGTGCTCAGGGCTGTGCTAGGGATAAAATCTGGGCCTCCTGCTTGCAAAGCCTGTGTTCCAGCACTC
This sequence comes from Crocidura indochinensis, assembly GCA_004027635.1. NCBI lineage: Eukaryota > Metazoa > Chordata > Mammalia > Eulipotyphla > Soricidae > Crocidura > Crocidura indochinensis. The sequence goes on along the minus strand of PVKC010008253.1, from coordinate 19,683 downwards.
TAAAAATCTCTTCAACACATCGCACCATTTTCCTGTAGGAAGAAAAGGAGGGAGGGAAGGAAAGGAAGAAAGGAAGGAAGGAAGGGAAGAAGGAAGGAAGGAGGAAGGAGGAAGGAATGAAAGGAAAAAAGAAAGGGAAGGAGGAAGAAAAGAAAGGAGTGAGGAAGGGGGACCGGAGAGATAGCATGGAGGTAAGGCGTTTTTCATGCAGAAGGACGGTGGTTCGAATCCCGGCATCCCATATGGTCTCCTATGCCTGCCAGGGGTGATTTCTGAGCATAGAACCAGGAGGAACCCCTGAGCGCTGCCGGATGTGACCCAAAAACCAAAAAAGAAAACGAGTGAGGAAGGAAAGAGGAAGGAAAGGAGAGAGAAAGAAAGGAAGAAAAGGAGGAAGGAAGGAAAGCAGGATGAAAAGAAAGAAAGAAAGAAAGAAGGAAGGGAGGGAGAAGGCAAAGATGGAGAAAAGAAAAAAGAAGGGGGAGGAGAAAGAATAAGAAAAGTAAATAGCTGTGAAATGGGCTAAGAGGGCATTCCTGGTACCACCCACAGGAGTGAGCTCTGCTGAGGTTCTGAAAGTCCACACACACTGAAAAGAGCCCCTCAGGGCAGGGGTAGGACTCCCATTCTAGACCCCATGACTGACTCTGGGCTTATCTCTGACATCAGTTGGGCGGCTGCACAACTGCTCCACCCCCTGCCCTGTCCTGCCCTGCCCAGGACCCTGCCCGCTGGCTGCTGGGCCTTGGGATCTAGTTCCCTGCCCCCTGACAGCCTATAAAGCCACCCCGCCGAGCCTGGCCCCTCCCAACACCAGCCCTGCCATGGCCGAACTGCAGGAGATAGACCCTCCCGGGGACCCTGCCATGTGCAGTGGGCGCTTCACCATTAGCACGTTTCTGGGGGGCGAGGAGCCCCCACCTCCTGCCTGTGACAGCAGCCATGCCAGCCACCTGACCCAGGGCAGCAGCACCCTCTACATGCGCACCTTTGGGTACAACACCATCGATGTGGTGCCTGCCTATGAGCACTATGCCAACAGTGCACTACCTGGGGAGCCCCGGAAGATGCGGCCCACACTGGCCGACCTGCACTCCTTCCTCAAGGTAAACACAGTTTCTGTGTAGTTTCTGTCCTGGGGACCAGTGTCTTCCTCAAGGATGGGAGCCCCAGCTGGGATGTGGAAACTGGAAAGCTCTGGGTACAGGTTGTAATGTTGTCTGGGCCCTAGGGTACCCCCATGGTAGAGTGGGCTGCCTGGAAAGGCAATGAGTTCTTAGTCTGTGGGAGCATGCAAACTGAGAGGGAGAAGTGGAATTGAGAAATCTGTATTTTCAAGGGATTTCAGGGTAGCTGTCTGAAGGCAGGGACAAATGGTTGTTTGATTGGCCCAACATGTGGCTTCTGGGCCCCCAGCAGGAAAGCAGTCACCTGCATGGTCCAGCCTTTGACAGACGGCCCAGCCGTGACATGACAGATGGGCTGGTGGAAGATGAAGCTGGCACTGCCAGTGAAAAGAGCCCTGGGGAGCCCGTGCGCTTTGGCTGGGTGAAGGGTGTGATGGTGAGTCTGGGAAAGTGAGGAAGGGGGGGGACACGCACAATAGGGAGTCTTGAGTCTATAAAGTGGAACTGGGCACAATGGCCATTAGCTTGGTGAGAATTCTCAGGCTTCAGTCCCATGAGTGACCTTATTTTTCTCTGGTTTTGAGCTTGCTGACCTCTGAAGTGTCCCAGGGCATGTTTACATTACTTGCTCATCTTATGAACAAGGCTCAGGCCACGTGAATATGGGCAGACTATAGAGCCTATCTGTGCCTCAGTTTCCTGTTGATAAAATAACAAACATTCGGGACCCGGGAGATAGCATGGAGGTAAGGCGTTTGCCTGTCATGCAAAAGGTCATCGGTTCGAATCCCGGTGCCCCATATGGTCCCCTTGCCTGCCAGGAGCAATTTCTGAGCATGGAGCCAGAAGTAACCCCTGAGCACTGCCGGGTGTGACCCAAAAACCACACAAAAAAATAGCAAACATTCAACAATAAAAAACATTCCGCAGGTTAATCCATGTAAACTGCTTACCTTAGCTAGATCCCTGCCTTGATGATGAGAAGAAAGTGTTTTTCCCTAAAGGGGCCACCAGGGGACACCCGTAACACTGAATCCTCCAACCAGTTTTTCTCCACCAGATGGGAAGGGAAGGTTTGTGCTGGCATGGTGGGGTACGACCGGTCTCTAGATCTGCTGCTCCGGGTGCCCAGCTCCTGGCTGTGCCTTTGCCTCTTTATTTAAATATTGAGCTCCTGTCCTGTTCCTGGAGGCTCATCTCCAAACACTGAGTTTTGTATTTTTGGTTTTTTTTTAACTGAAAGGCCCAGAGCCTGGTGTGACTCAGGACAGAGGGCTATAACAATCTTCCAGCTTGGAAAGTTGTCCCTCCCCACCCTACTACCATCCCACCCCTAGACTGTTGGGGGTGGGGTGAGGACAAAGACCAGGGCCGGAGTGATAGCTCAGCAGCAGGGTGTTTGCCTTGCATGCACATGCCAACCTAAAATGGACCCAGGTTCAATCCCTGGCATCCCACATGGTCCTCGAGCCTGCCAGGAGCAATTTCTGAGTGCAGAGCCAGGAGTAACCCCCGAGCAACACCAGGTGTGGTCCAAAAACCAACAAATAAAAAAGGAGTAGCCCGAGTGTCAACAAACAAACAAAAACAAACAAACAAACAAAGACCAACAGCCCTTCCCTCTGCGAACAGGAGCAGGACAGTGGATCTGTTTGGGTGGAGGAGGGTGGGGGTGTGCTGCACTCTCCCCAGCAGGCTAGGCCCTCTGACTGCATTCACAGGCACTGCTGGGATGATGGTGTTGACAGATCCTTGGGCCTCCAGAGATGGGCTGGAGAGATGGGGTGAAGGGTAGATGGGTCTCGGGGTACCTTCCACCTAGACACTGGAACCCAAGCCTATGAGAGAAAAAGAAAGAGCTTGCCTAGACCTATGTCTCCAAGGAATTTCGTGCCTGGGACCTGCTTTTTGCCTTTGTTTTGGCGCCTCTGATCATTGCCTCCTCAGATCCGCTGTATGCTTAACATCTGGGGTGTGATCCTGTACCTGCGACTTCCCTGGATTACAGCCCAGGCAGGCATCAGTGAGTGCTAATTTGTGGGGACAGGGCGGGGGTGCTGGGCCTCTAGCCCACAGGAGCTGTCTTGAATTCTCTGGAGCATTGTGGGTGGGAGATAGGTTCTCCCTATCTGTGTGACCTTAGGGAGTCTCTGCTGTGAGCATTCTACTAGGTCAGACAAGAGCTCAGATGCTGACCTTGAACTTCATGACCTTGGACAAGTTTCTTAACCTCTCTGTGCCTTCCTTTTCTTGCTCTTAAGGAGACCATGCCTGTGCCCAGTCCCCCTGAGGAACTGTAATGTTTCTAACATTTTGTAACATTTATTTATAAAGCCACACCAGGTTCTACTCCCTCAGTGCCTACTCTTGCTTTGTTTTTATCCCATCGGGGCCTTCTCTCCCAAGCTTGTGAGCTTTCTCTTTGGTGCTGACCTCCCAGACCAGCTCCTTGCCAGAAGCTGGACAGAAACATTTTTCAGAAGGGAAAGTGGAAACTTGGAACAGGGAAGGGATGTAAGCTGTTAGGTCCTTAGTGGGCTGCCTTTGCTCCCTGGTTGGTCCTCGCCTAGACAATGCCCTGATTTGTCTTTGGGGATCCCTCTCCTCAGTCCTGACCTGGATCATCATTCTGCTGTCCGTCATGGTGACCTCGATCACAGGCCTGTCCATCTCGGCCATCTCTACCAACGGCAAGGTCAAGTCCGGTGAGTGTCCATCACCCCCACTCTTCAGGAGGGCCCTGTCTCCACCTGGGAAGGGGGCTCTAAAGTGCTCCGCAGCTCCAGACACCCAAACTAGAACCCCAGGTTGCTCCTTCTGGCTTTGGGAAAAGGCTGGAGTAGGCTCTCAGGGCTTTGATTTCCTTTACATGCCTGTGAGTCCCTCCTCAGCCCCAAGACCCCCTTTCAGTCAGCTGACTCCCCCAAACTCATTTGTTTGGCCTCAACAGGCGGCACCTACTTCCTCATCTCCCGGAGTCTGGGCCCTGAGCTGGGGGGTTCCATCGGCCTCATCTTCGCCTTTGCCAATGCTGTAGGGGTGGCTATGCACACGGTGGGCTTTGCGGAGACTGTGCGGGACCTGATTCAGGTGAGCGGCCTGACCCTATTCCCTCTGCCTCACCCCTGCCAGCCCCAGCCATGAGAGTAGGTGCCAATCCCTCTTTTCCCCCATCATTGCCATTCTGAGGGGTATAGCCCCATAAGGACACACCTGTGAGCTGCTTCTCGAGGCTCTAC
>PVKC010008252.1:0-28374 GCA_004027635.1 Crocidura indochinensis | reverse complement strand
GGCTGGACAGATGGTGTCTAATCAACTGGGGTCCAAGTTGAGTCCACATGACATATTTTCAAGGTGGGAGATGTCCCTGTATTGTAAACAAGTATGAGTTCTTATCCCTAGCAGATAAGAGCTCATTTTAATGTGTAAGGTTTCCCCTTTATTTAGTGTGTCTTTGCAGGGGGGAAGTGGTGCTACATTATGTTGCTTGTGCATTTGGGGGTGGAAGAAAAGAAGAAAAAAGAAAACGGAAACAGGTCCCACACCCAAGAAAGATAAAAATAGAAGTAAAAATATATGTGCTCCCATATATATATATATATATATATATTTATATATATATGAGGAATTAGGATTTTAAAAAATGAAATAACAAGGTAATTAAAGGGACAAGATGATTCTATATGTACACTATCTTGCATTTGGGAAAGAGCAGGTAAAGAGGTAGTGCAATACAGGTCTTGCACTTATGATGGAAGGATAGGTTTCCCCATTGTCTTTTTAGATTTCCTTGTGGTATGTGGGTTCCCGGGTGCCTTTTCATCCCACACCCTGAATTTCTTGAGATTGGCAAAAGTTTTGCAGCAGGGAAGTCTTGGGAAGAGTTCATGCTTTGGGGGTACTTTTAGAGATAAGTCTGGTTTCAAGTAACAGTCCACATTAGGTAGAGTTGGTAAGGAGGGCTGCGCAGCCAGATTAAATTTTTACTGAGAAACCTTCGGTTTATGTTTTCAGATACATGGGGACTAGGGAAACAGCTCAAGAGTGGAATATTTCTGGTGGCCAACACTGAGTAACCTTCTTTAGGATGTGTTCCCAGAATTTATTCTATTAAAAATGCTTCTTATGACTGTGCAGGCAGATTGTAACCTGTAGGATTGGACTTTCCCATCTTTGAAGAAAGGGAAATCTTTTTTTTCTTTGATGATGTTGAATGTCAAAACACTTGATACCTCTGAGAGAAATGAACTCAGGTTCTTTGCTTTCTTTCAATGTTTTAAAGGATTTTACTGAAAAGTACTTAGAAATACGTAAGGGGAGAGAAAGAGAACAAGGAATGTTTTTAAGATGGCTCCAAAGTGGAAGTAAGCAAACAAACATAAATAAGTCATATATGAATTTTAGGTAGAACACGGGTTTAAAGAGCAAATCTAAATTTGTAACCCCATTGTTTTTTCCAATAAAGACAAACTGTGTTGGGTTTCTCAACTAATTCCATCTTTTCAGTGATGGAGAAGTTTCTTTCTTTATTTTACTTTTTTTTTTTTTTTTTGGTTTTTGGGTCACACCCAGCAGCACTCAGGGGTTATTCCTGGCTCCATGCTCAGAAATTGCTCCTGGCAGGCAAGGGGGACCATATGGGGTACCGGAATTCAAACTGATGACCTTTTGCATGAAAGGCAAACACCTTACCTCCATGCTATCTCCCGGGCCCCGACATTTTACTTTTTAATATATTTTTATTTAAACACCGTGGTTACAAGGTTATTCATAACACAGTTCTCTTTCACATTTGTTCATGATTGAGTTACAGTTATAAAATGTACAACAAACTTCAGTAGTGCACATCAACACCAATGTTGTAGTTTCTTTTTTTTTTGGTTCTTTGTTTTTTTATTAATATCTTTATTTAATCACCTTAATTACAAATATGATTGTAGTTGGGTTTCAGTCATGTAAAGAACTCCCCCCTTCACCAGTGCAACATTCCCATTACCAATGTCCTAAGTATCCCTAATCCCACCCAACCCCTGCCTGTACTCTAGACAGGCTTTCTACTTTCTTCATTCATTCACATTGTTATACTAGTTTTCAATGTAGTTTTTTCTTTAACAGCACTCAGCACTCTTTGTGCTGAGCTTTAGGTCATGAGCTCCCCTCTTTTCTGTCTCTGAAAATTATTGCAAAAATGTCTTTTATTTTTCTTAAAACCCATAGATGAATGAGACTATTTTGCATCTATCTCTCTGCCTCTAGCTTATTTCACTCAGCATAATAGATTCCATGACATCCAAGTAGAGGAAAATTTCATGACTTCATCTCTCCTGACAGTTGCATAATATTCCATTGTGTGTATGTACCACAATTTCTTTCACCATTCATCTATTGAAAGGCATCTTGGTTGTTTTTAGAGTCTGGATGTTGTAAATAGCATTGCAATGAATATAGGAGTGAGGATGGGATTTTTGTATTGTATTTTTGTGTTCCTAGGGTATATCCCTAGGACTGCTTTAGCTGAATCCTATGGGAGCTCATTTTCCAGTTTTGGGTGGAATCTCCATATCAGTTACCATAAAGGTTGAACTACATGGCAATCCTGTTAGCAGTGAATAAGAGTTCCTTCTTTGCCACAGTCCCACCAGTACTGCTTATTCTCATTCTTTGTGATGTGCGCCAAACTCTGTATTATGAGATAGTACCTCATAGTTGTTTTGATTTGCATCTCCCTGATGATTAGTGATGGGGAGCATTTTTATGTGTCTGTTGACCATTTGTATTTCTTCTTTGACAAAATGTCTGTTTTTATCTTATTCCCGTATTTTGGTGGGATTAGATTTCTTTTCTTGTAAAGTTCTGTCAGTGCCTTGTATATTTTGGATATTATCCTCTTATCTGATGGGTAATGGGTGAATAGTTGTTCCCACTCAGTGGGTGGTTCTTGTATCCTGGGCAATATTTCCTTTGAGGAGCAGAAGCTTCTCAATATTCCCATCTGTTTATCTCTGCTTCCACTTGTTTGTAGAGTGCAGTTTCCTCCTTGAAGATGCCTTTAGTCTCAATGTCATGGAGTGTTATACCTACACGTTGTTCTATATACTTTATGGTTTCTGGTCTTTTATCAAGGTCTTTAATCCATTTGGATTTTACCTTCGTACATGATGTTAGGTGGGGTCTGAGTTTGCTTTTTTTCAAGTGACTAACAAGCTGTTCCAACATCACTTATTAAAGAGGCTTTCCTGTCTCAATTTAGGAATTCACTCTCCTTTATCAGAAATTAATGATTGTATGTCTGGGGAACATTCTCTGAGTTTTCACACCTATTCCTCTGATCTGAGGGTCTATATTTGTTTCAATACCATGCTGTTTTGATAACTATTGCTTTGTAATATAATTTAAAGTTGGAGAAAGTAATCCCTCCATATGCTTTTTTCAAGGATTGCTTTAGCTATTTGAGGGTGTTTATTGTTCCAAATGAATTAGAGAAGTGTTTGATCCACTTCTTTGAAGAATGTCATGGGTATCTTTACAGGGATCACATTAAATCTGTACAATACTTTGGTGAGTGTAGCCATTTTAATTATGTTAATCCTGCCAATGAGAAGGGGGTATGTGCTTCCATTTCTGTGTGTCCTCTCTTATTTCTTGGAAAAGGATTTTATAGTTTTCTTTGTATAGATCCTTCATGTCTTTGGTCAAGTTTACTCCAAGATATTTGAGTTTGTGTGACATTAATGTGAATGGGCTTGTTTTCTTAATGTCCATTTCTTTCCTATCAAAAGGCCATTGATGTATAAAAGACCATTGATTATTGTGTGTTAATTTCTTAGCCTGCCACATTGCTTTATAAATTATTTGTTTCTAGAAGCTATTTGGTAGATTATTTAGGGATTTTTTTAAGTATAGTAACATATTATCTACAAACACCTTCTAAAAACTTCTTCCTTTCCACCTGGATTCCCTTGTTATCTTTTTCTTGCCTAATCACTATAGCAAATACTTCCAATACTCTGTTGAATAGGAGTGGTGAGAGAGTACAGCCCTTGTTTGTACCAGAATTTAGAGGGAAGGCTTTTAGTTTTTCTCCATTGAGAATAATATTTGCCATTGGCTTGTGGTAGTTGGTCTTAACTATATTGAGAAAGGTTCCTTTTATTCCCATCTTGCTGAGAGTCTTTATCAAGAATGGGTGTTGGACCTTATCAAATTCTTCCTTTGCTTCTATTGATTTGATCATGTGATTTTTATTTTGTTGTTGTTGATGCTGTGTATTATGTTGATATATTTACAGATGTTAAACCATCCTTGCATTCCTGGGGTGAAACCTACTTGATTATAGTGAATGATCTTCTTGATGAGGCATAGGATCCTATTTGCCAGAATTTTGTTGAGGATATTTGCATTTGTGTTCATCAGGGTTATTGATCTATAATTTTCCTTTATGGCAACATGTCTGTCTGGTTTAGGTATCAAGGTGATGTTGGCTTCATAATAGCTATTTAAAAGTGTTCTCTTTTTTTCAATTCTATGAAAGAATCTGGCCAGGATTGGTAGTAGTTCCTCTTGAAATGTTTGAAAGAATTCATTTGTGAATCCATCTGGGCCTTGATTTTTGTTTTGGGACAGACATTTGATTATAATTTTAATTTGTCCAGTAGTGATTGGGGTGTTTAGATATGCTACATCCTCCTTATTCAACCATGGAAGGTTTTGAATCCAAGAATTTACCCATTTCTTCCAGTTTCTCATGTTTAGTTGCATAGAGCCTCTCAAAGTAATCTCTGATTACCTTTTGAATCTCTGCAATATCTGTAGTGATCTCTCCCTTTTCATTTCTAATCTGGGTTGTCAAGTTTCTCTCTCTTTCTTTGTGAGTTTTTGTCGATGATCTATTAATCTTGTTTATTTTTCAAAGAATCAACTTCTGTTTGTGTTGATCTTTCAATTGTTTTTTGGGTTTCCACTTTATTGATTTCTGCTCTAAGCTTTGTTATTTCCTTCTTTCTCCCTATTTTTGGTTTCTTTTGTTGATCATTTTATAATTTTATAAGTCATTCAATTGTGCCCCTTCTTCATTCCTGATGTATGCTTGCAAGGCTATAAATTTTCTTCTCAGTATCACTTTTGCTGTGACCTATAGATTCTGTTAGTTTGTGTCTTCATTGTCATTTGTTTCCAGGAAAGTTTTGATTTCTTCTGTTTTCATTTAGGACCCACTAGTTGTCAGTAGCAGGCTGTTTAATCTCCAGTTGTTAAAGTTTTTCTTCTGTCTCTTTGTGGTTTACATCTAATCTTAGAGCCTTGTGGTCAGCCAAGGTAGCCTGCAAAAATTCTGTCCTCTTGATTTTATGGAGGTATGTTTTATGTGCCTGAACAGCTCCAGGAGACAGTTTTTGCTGCGTCCTTCCTGGACCTCTCAGGAGATATTCAGGAGACAGAAGAGAAGAGAAACAAGCAAATCGAACAGGTCCTCTAGATATCTCCCAGTCACCAGTAACCACATTTTTGATGTTTTTAGATAACTGCTTCCAAGGATCTAACTAGTTGTGCCATAAACCTTAACCTTTTTTTTAAAGCACTATTCTATTTTATTTTAAATACTTCATGGGCATAATTAATACGATATATTAAATTAAATGTGTAAAGCCTAGTTTTGCTAGGTATTGGACATATACTTTTGCCATTTATTGGAATACTTGTCATTTCTGAGAACATATTTATCCATGTCATATATGAGTTGAGAATTTAGTTTAGTAATATTTTTGATTATATGTATGAAGTGATAAAGAACTATAAATTGGGACCTGGGAGATAGCATGGAGGTAAGGCATTTGCCTTTCATGCAAAAGGTCATCGGTTCGAATCCCGGTGCCCCATATGGTCCCCTGTGCCTGCCAGGAGCAATTTCTGAGCACTGCTGGGTGTGACCCAAAAACCACACACAAAAAAAAGAACTATAAATTAAGCCATCACTACTCTCCAAATATGGGAAAGATAATAAAATAAGGAAATAAGTATTAATTAAATCATAGTTACAATGTACCTGTAATGATATTCCTTGATATAAAACACTAAGATAAAGCATATATTCATAAAACTTAATAATTTAATATCAACTAACATAAAAGTTTGTTATATTATAATGTTATTATATTATAAAAAGTCTGTTATATATTATAAAATTCATCAACAGAAACTATTTTATAAATTTGGTAAACTAATTGGATTATCAATAACAATAATTTCAGAAAAACAGTTGAGAAAAATATGTCTCAAAATTAGGGTGGAAACAAAGAATCTGATTTGGTATTCCCTTCCTCAATAAAAAACTTTTTCAAAATTTTATATATATTGTACATATTTTATACATATAAATTCTTACATATATGTTTGGTTTGGGGGCACATCTGACTGTGATCAGAGCTCTGTACTTAGAAAACATTCCTAGGGTTTCTTTGGGAACCAGATGGCATGGTAGAGATAGAATAATTAGACGCAGAGGAGACCACTTGCTTTAGCAACCCCGGGGGTGGGGGGGCGCGGGCGGTAGGGGAGAGGATATGGGAACTAGGATTGGAACTGAGGTGGACTGAGGACTTTTTGGTGATGGGAGTTCCCCTGATTTTATGTTAATGTGTACCTAAAATATGATTGCCAATGATATGTAACCCAACATGTTTAAAAATAAAAATTATATTAAAAATGTGAATTCAAAATAAAATAAAAAGAATACAGGCTCAGCAAAATACAAGTGAGCTATCCACTCTCCTATCACTCTATCTCAAGAAATATTTTTTTTTATTTTTGGTCCACACCTGGAGGCTTTCAGGGATTACTCCTGGCTATGTACCCAGAAATTGCTACTGGCAGGCTCAGGGGACAATATGGAATGCTGGGGATTGAACTTGCTTCTGTCATGGATCAGCTACATGCAAGGCAAATGCCCCACCACTGTGTTATCACTCTGGCCCATGAAATAGTCTTTTAAAGCAACAATTAACTTATAGTAAATCATTAAAACCAACATCATGAATTGAAAGGCAATTTAAAAATTGAAGACCTGGAAGGGAAACAAAGACTTTCTTAGAATTTAAGTAAGTGATACAGTATTAACAATAAGTATACGATTTGTAGAAACTTACAGATAGCAAACATTAAAAGTATGACTCTAAAAGAAAAATGATAAAAGATTCCATCCTTGAGTATTGTGTTCCTAAATCATTTTTTCTGAAATATATTCATTTTTGTTATTCAGCCTTAATTTTATTTCTTAAAAAGATATAAATGACACTAAAAATTTAGAGCTATGTAATAACACATAGCTAATGTTTTAATAGCCTTATTAAAGTCATTATAGATTTCACAATGTCTCTTATCTTTAAATCCATAATTCAAATACTTCATAGCTATGAAAATCAGATAAGACATATGAAATAAACATAAGAACTTTATATTGTCAAACTCTATAATTTCTTTCTTAAGCTCTCCCAGTCATACTACACCAACTATAATAAGAAGGCACACTATTTTTTATCTGTGTAACAAATCATTTCATATTTTATTTTCATAAAAGCATTAAAAACTTTTCTGAATTTCTGAGGGTGAAAATCCCAGGATAAGTTTGACTGGATAGTACTAAGTATACTCATGATACTACAGGCAAGAAAATCAGCTGGAATCGATGTATCTGAAGCTTAGGCTATGCAGGGAAATCTCCATTCACAGAACTAATGGTATAAATACCATCATATGCTGTCTGAAGCCCTGAAGTTTTAATACCTTAGCATCTCTAAGTGACAGCATTGAGTATGCAAACATTCCTGTATAGCAAAGAATTTTGGTCACTATGTACAGCCTCTACTATACATTTTATTAATTGTCGTACTGATAACTTGTCCATCAGGGTTTAAAAATTCTTTTGTCTCTCATTACACTAAGATTATAACACTCTTACTAAAAAGACAAACCAACATAATGACAGTATTTCCCAGTCATATCCAGTCTATAGTGGATTACTACTTTAGAAACCTTCAATTATTCTAGGTTTCACTAATATATTTATCAATGTCTGAGTGAATGAAGTGCCTTCTAGGCACTATTAGAGATTTAATGGAGGATGGGCTGCAGGTCACATATGATAAATGCACTTCAACATTTCTTTCCTTAAAAAATTATTTCTGCTTTTAAATTTTTGAAAACACTGTGCTCATTGTACAGTCAAGCTTAGATCAATTAAGGAAGTAAAATATTGCTGCAGTTAAATAAATACAGACTATACAGTCTGTATACAGAGTTGAATCAAAATATTCTAATCTGGAAACTCAAATCACTACAGGACAAGGGGATGATAGGAACTCCATTATCCTTTTGATCTCACACTAGCAGAAGAAACCAGCACTTTTTTTTTTTTTTTTGGTTTTGGGGTCACACCCGGCAGTGCTCAGGGGTTACTCCTGGCTCCATGCTCAGAAATTGCTCCTGGCAGGCACGGGGGACCATATGGGGCACCGGGATTCGAACTGATGACCTTTTGCATGAAAGGCAAACGCCCTACCTCCATGCTATCTCCCGGGCCCCCAAACCAGCACTTTTTGTACCATATTTTTGTGTCTTGCAGTTTGTCTCTTTCATTTCTTGTACGTAGAACTCAAAATAAACTAACCAGTAAGAAAAGTTTGTAGTACGTCAAGCATTGAAGTATAAAATGGAATCTATGTGGGTGGATGTGAGCAGCAGTAATGTAATATATAATACTGATTTTTATGCTAAAATTTTTACATACATCTTTGATACTTCATTAAGCTGAATATTTGAAAATTTCAGCACAAGTTTAGTTTTTCTTGAGTTATATGTATTTAACATTTCATAAGATTAAATTAGATGATGATTCAATTCTCTAGATGGCATAACTATACCATGATATGACTCAAAAATAAATATGAACTATAGTATTGCATATCTCAGAATAGACTGAAATGCTATCATAGAACATAATTGCATCATGAATATTTCTACATTACTTCTAGAACATCTGGGAAAAGTTCTACTAACATTTTCAGTCAGGCTCAATACCTAAGCCAAATTTTTTTGTTTAAATTCATAATATTCTTCTTGTTTGTTTGTTTCGAGGCCACACCCGGTGACTCTCAAGGGTTACTCCTGGCTTGGCAGTCAGAAATTTCTCCTAGCTTTGTGGAACCATATGGGTTGCCGAATATTGAACCCAGGCCCATCCTAGGTCAGCTGCGTGCAAGGCAAACTCTATTGCTGCATTATAGCTCCGGCCCTACAAGGCCAATAAAAGGAAGGAATAGGAGCCCGGGAGATAGCATGGAGGTAAGGTGTTTGCCTTTCATGCAAAAGGTCATCGGTTCGAATCCCGGTGCCCCATATGGTCCCCCCGTGCCTGCCAGGAGCAATTTCTGAGCATGGAGCCAGGAGTAACCCCTGAGTACTGCCGGGTGTGACTCAAAAACTAAAAAAAAAAAAAAAAAAAGAAGGAATAGAAGTAAGAGAAAGAAAACCAAATGTGCTACAGAATCAAAGTGGTTTACTTCATTATGGGTGCTTTCTAAGGTAAATACTGTACTTTCAAGTTTCTTGGTTTTATGATCTGTAACAGTGAGATTTGAGGTAAGTGAGAAGTTTGATTTGTGAACTCAATTCTTTATTTTTTTCTATATGACAATGTGAGAATTCTTCCAGTTTCCATGTCAATTATAAACCTTTATGAGGAAGAAAAACATGCATTTGGCCCAATTCACACGTGAGTACTAATTTTAGTTTGTTTTGTTTTGCCCCTATAATAAAAGTGAGAGAGACTATTTAAAAGGACTGCATTGAAATTTTGAGAGGCAGAAAGGTGATTGTGATATTAGACTCTTTTATTGTCACCTATAAAACGATGATATAATCTTGCCAGAGTCTGTATGAATCATAAACCTTCATGCTGAGAATATCTCTGACCATTTCCAGGGCTTGATCACAAATTTTTGCTGATGCTCTGAAATATAAATGAAGGGGACATTTTGACAGAGTCTCACCGAATTTTTAAGAGCCAGAATGTATTATTTCTAAGCTGTTTACTTATTCCCCCAGGTCATATACCAAATAAATATTCTTATTTCAGCGTCACTAACCCCAGGAACTTTAAGAAAGTTTGAACTCTTGGGTTGGAATGGTAGTACAGCAGGTAAGCTGTTTGTCTTGCATGCAACTGACCCTCCTTCTGTTCCATTATCCAAAGCCACATGGTCTTTGAAACTTCTAGGACTAATCCTTAAATGCAGAGCAGGGAGTAAATTATGCTGTGAACACAGCTGGGTGTGGCCCAAAAGACAGTGTGGGATGGGAAGTTTGCCCTCTTTTTAATCTCTGGCACCATCTAACAGAAGCAGCCTACAACTGAGCCACTGGTCAGAGCAGCATTTTAGCAAAAAGGACCCTAGAGGCCACTGAGTATCTCTTGGGGATCAGGGGTGGAAAGGTCTCTGCCTTTGTACCCATACTCCCACCCCACCCTCCACTTTTCTGAGAAAAAGCATATTTGAAGTTTCCTTAGCCTGAATGTTAGCCACAGCCTGTAACATATCAATGTAGCGCTAGTATCAATGTTCATTTTTAAAATTGATACTGGATTTTTGGGCGCTAGTTATTTTTGTTTCTTTGTTTTTAATTGCTACAGCCAAAGTTTGCGAAATTAATCTTAATTGTTTTGATATAGTATAAGAAGGGGCATTTTTTTATTTAGGAAAATATGAGGGCATTTTTGGAAAAAAATAAATAGAAGCTCTGTATTTATAAATTACCTAAAAACAATATCGACTGCTCTTAAACCTTGGAATCAATTGTGAACTTCCAGGAATATTTTGAAAACAAGTTAATCAAATAACATGAACTAAGAACACAATGTGTATCCCTCAATTCTACCCTCTCACACTCCTAAAAATGCAAGTTCTCTTATAACCTCTCTATTATAAATTTATTTTGTAAACAATGTTTGTTTCATTATATTCTTTGAAAAAAATAAAAGAATTAACAATCAATGTATACATAATAAATTATCAACCAAGAACAGATTAGCTAAACATTGTGAGCTATTATATAATGAATAATAGCATGTTAATAAAGATCACTACATTTGAAAAGTAGATATGGAAACCTAATATGCCAGATAAAATGTCTTTTTACACGTTTTTAATCTGAAAAATGTTGAGACCTACCACAGAAATGAAAGTATTTTTTAAATAAATGACTACATGTACCCATTATCCATTTTAAACATTTTAAATAAAGCTACAATTTAAAATTTGAGAACTAAACCAAATTTTAAAAGTGAATTCCATTTTCATCCCTAATTAATTCTGTTAAAGTCTAGTATTTGCCATTTATCATACTCGTATACTTTTAATCACAGAATTTTTTTTTTGTTTTTGTTTTTGTTTTTGTTTTTTTGGTTTTTGGGCCACACCCGGTGACGCTCAGGGGTTACTCCTGACTATGCGCTCAGAAGTCGCTCCTGGCTTGGGGGACCATATGGGAAACTGGGGGATCGAACCGAGGTCCATCCTAGGCTAGCACAGGCAAGGCAGGCACCTTACCTCCAGCGCCACTGACTAATTTTTTTAATCACAGAATTTTTATTGGCAATTGAAATAGGTATTCATTAAACCTTTTCTAGTATTATTGGTATTTATTGCTTCCATTCCTTTTGATTCCATTCCTTTCACTTATACCTATGTTCACAATACATATTGTGGTGAAAATAATAGTGTAGATATAACTTTTAGCAAGTTATGAGTAATATTTATATTCAATTATTGTCATAATATTATCATTAAACAGCCCATTCTTTCCATAACAGAGGTTACTCTCTGAGGATTTAGTTATATGATAACAATGGATGGCACAAATTATTTCAACCACTATAGCTTTGCTAAGATAGAGCCTGTAAATTTAGAATCATATCTAGTCTGTAATCTTTCCTTATGTTGCAAAGCACTTACTATTATCTGATCTCATTGCATTTTTATCAACTCAGTTCCCATAAAACAAAACATTTTTAATCATATACTTCTGGAATGCAAAAAAAATTCCTATTCATTCTCTCATAGGCATGATCTCACATGTCTCTCATAGATTATTATTAATGTAAAAATGTGATCTAATCCTTCCTCTCCTTCTATGCACCCTCTTAAAATAAAAATCTGAAGTTCCTCCAAATAAGATACTCTTTTTTTTCACTTTTTGCCTTCTTTTATAATATCTGCCTAATGATATGTTTTGAGAGTGACCTTGTGCCAGTTCTAATTTTAGCTTAAATATAAACAAACACTAATCTGATGCCTGTTAAGAGATCCAAATACTTTCTCACATTCTGTGGGTGGGTGGCCTTTCTATCCTACTCACTGTTTCTCAAAATGCAAACAAAATTTATCATATATGTGATTACCAACTCTAGGTATCTCTTAAATACACCAGCCACTGACTAAAAGGATGAGACATATTGGACACAACTTAAAACACAAACAAACAACAACAAACAAATAAGAGCATTCCGACTCAAGTCAGACTGCTAATTCATAGAATTAGGAAGAGAGAGAAATAATTGTGATGCTGAGAAGTCAATCTGGAACTGATGCATCCTAAATGTTCTTCCTAACCACTATACTAGTTCCAGAACTCTGTATTTGTTTAACATTGGATCTGTATTTTATCAAAAACAGTCATTAGTTAAATAGATATATATTATCTATTTATCCAAAAGCAGTCCAAGACTTTCTTGTGAAAAGAAGAATGTATTGACAATATGTGCACATGTAATTTTTCCAAACAAATATGTTTCTTTTTTTTTTTGGTTTTTGGGTCACACCCGGCAGTGCTCAGGGGTTACTCCTGACTCCATGCTCAGAAATTGCTCCTGGCAGGCACGGGGGACCATATGGGGCACCGGGATTCCAACTGATAAACTTTTGCATGAAAGGCAAACACCTTACCTCTATGCTATCTCCAGGGCTCCCCAAATGTGTTTCTTAATGCCTCAATCTTACAACTTCCAAGTAATGTGGGTTTGTATTCATGAAGTATTTTTATGTTTAGCATGATAGATAGACTATGAAAAGAATGTCATGGACAAACAAAAGAGCTCTCTGTGTAAGGTCTTTTGTGGATTTCAATGTCTTTAACTAGACAGGTGTCATGTCTGTTCAAAGAAGACCTAAATAATATACAGCATTTAAAAATATT
The DNA here is from genome assembly GCA_004027635.1 of Crocidura indochinensis. NCBI lineage: Eukaryota > Metazoa > Chordata > Mammalia > Eulipotyphla > Soricidae > Crocidura > Crocidura indochinensis. The sequence continues at coordinate 15,423 of PVKC010008252.1, read as the reverse complement.
TTTGTCTTAAGCCTTGACAAACTGACTGAAAGGGAAATTTAAATAAAAAGACATGTTTGATTTTTTTTTTTACATGAGCTACTGTCAAAGTGAAAAACAGATGAGAAAGTAAAGGTTGAATGGTAGATAAGTAGCTGCATAATGGGTCATAGTTACCTGGTTACAGAATTCTTTTCATGATGGTACTGACTAGGAGCTAGTAAATCCTTAATCCTAATTGCATATGCCATTTATATATAGATTGTTGCTTATGTAATTCAATTTGACCACTTGTCATTCCAGTCAGACTAGCTAAAATGTATATTAACATAGCAATATCTTTGATGTCAGCACCTATATGGAAGAAGTATATGTTTAAGATATTTATATGAGGTAAAATAAGGGTCTGGAGCAATAAAGCAGTGGTAGGTAGGGCATTTGCCTTTCATGCGGCTGATCCAGCATGGACCTCCGTTCAATCCCTGGCATTCCATATGATCCCTCAAGCATGGAGCAATTTCTGAGTGCATAACCAGAAATGACTCCTGAGTGTCACCTGGTGTGGCCTAACCCCCCCCCATTAAAAAACAAATAAAAGAGGTAAAATAAAAGGCTTTAGTATTGTTTTTTTTCATGTCCTTAAAAGTCTTCCTCAAACTCAATCTTTATAGTGAAGTGTTGAAATTATATATAGATATTTATATCTCTAAAAATATCTTCATTTTGAAAAGTAATATACTTGAGTCTGATATAATATAGAGGAGCGATAACTTAAATGAGAAAATATCAAAATTAAATAACTTAAGTTTTATTTGTGCCTTTATGTTAGCAGTGATACATAAAAATTAACTTTATTGCAAATGTCACTAGTAATCTTTCTGGCTTTTGGGTTGCACATAGAACAATTTCTTTCGTCTTTCTGTCCTAGTGTTTTAGCCCAAATAGAAAGGGTCAACTTTATTTAGTTATTCTATCTTGTCTACTCTTTTCTAGAATGTAACTGCACAATTTGTATGTTGTGGCTCATTTGATGGGATCTGGCATATTTTAACTTACTCATTCAATACTCAATGTATCTCCTTTCTAAAGTACTATTTTAAAGATTTATCTGTAGTTTCCACTAAGTGAAGAATTTGAAAAGAAAATAACACTATGTTACTTCAATTGGTCATATAATGACTTTTTTTAGGCACCAAGATAGAATTCAGGACCTCAAATATGAAAGGTCTTTTATTCTACCACTGAATTCAGTATCTAGAAAAATATAAATATTTTTAAAGTTTGCACAAACAACTAATAGATATGGCACTCTTGTAGTGTACACAACATTGTATGAATAAATATGTATATCAATTATCATATATTATTATAGTATATACTATTATATATTATAATGTATATTATAAGTAATTCTTTCTCAAATAAAATGATAAAATTTATGTATTCTTTGTTTTAAATATTTATAATAACTGATAAATTTTAATTGAGTTTTACTTGGTTCATACCCTATATATTAAAAAGGTGCAATTTTATGTTTCTTCAAATATGAATTATTACACATCACCTACCACCAAGTTAAAGTATCCCATTATCATAATTCATTGAGTCACTTTTCTTTTTTCTTCTCTTTGTTTCTCTTTCATAATTTCAACTCTGTGATCAGAATTCAGGATTGTTTTCTATTTGGTATTGTCTTTTCAACATGCTTTATTATCCATATCCTCTATACTACTTAGATTATAAAATTGTTGTCATTCTCTTTCAGACTAATTTGACTTATTTTACAAACTGTTGTTCCACCTATGTTTTCACAAAATAAAATATTCTGTAGCTCCTAATGACTAAGTTTATTGTTTATATAAAATATATTTTTATTCTCTTATTTGATCTAGGACACAATTTATTATTTTTTAAATTTATTTGGGGGGGTTGCATCACACCCAGCAGTGCTCAGGGTTTACTTTTGGTTCTACACTCAGAAATTGCTCCTGGAAGGCTCAGGGGAACATATGGGATGCTGGAATTAGAACCACCGTCCTGCATGCAAGGCAAACACTCTACCTTATGCTATCTCTGGCCCGACACAGTTTATTTTTACATTTTTTCTATTACAAGTAGTACTGAATTGCACATGAGTATGCATATATCCAATCAAATTAGTGGTTGGTTTTCTTTGGGTAAATACTGAAGAATACAATTGGTGCATCATGTAATAAGTAATGCTTTAATATTTGGAGAAATAACTAGTTTTTTTTTTTTACAATTTAAATCATACATTTTCTTTATAGTTTCTTTGCAGGTTTTTTTTTTTTTTTTTTTTTTTTTTTTTTTTTTTTTTTTTTTTTTTTTTTTTTTTTTTTTTTTTTTTTTTTTTTTTTTTGGTTTTTGGGCCACACCCGATGATGCTCAGGGGTTACTCCTGGCTATTTGCTCAGAAGTCGCTCCTGGCAGGCACGGGGGACCATATGGGGAACCGGGGGATCTACCCGTAGTCCGTGTCCTAGGTTAGTGCAGGCAAGGCAGACACCTTACCTACAACACCACCACCCGGCCCCCTGCAGTTTTCTATAAAGACTAACAATTTACATTTCCACCAACAATGATTGCAATGAGAAACTGTTAATCACTGCCAACACTTTTTGTTACACTTTTTGATGTAGTAACTGTCTTCAATGTGACATAAAAATTATGAATGCTGTGTTAGATTACATTTCAGTAGTAACTGTTGATAATAGGCTTTGTTTATTTTGTTTTTGTTTTAGTTTTTGGGCCACACACAGCAGAGCTCAGGGGTTACTCCTGGCTACCTGCTTAGAAATAGCTCCTGGCAGGCACGGGGGACCATATGGGACACCGGGATTAAACCAACCACCTTAGGTCCTGGATTGGTTGCTTGCAAGGCAAACACCTCTGTGCTATTTCTCTGGCCCCTATTTTTTAAATTGTAAGCCGCAAATGCCAGTGCTCAGGGATCATTCCACATGGACTCAAAGGACCATATGTGATTCCAGAGGCTGTTCAGGGATCTGCTATATGCAGGAAATTTATTTATCATCTTAACCATTATTCTGTATTCTGACCCTAGTTGATAACTATTTAATCTTGTGCCTTTTAGTCATCTATATCTCATTTTGATGACAGGTCTGTTTAGGTCTTCCATTTTCCAGAGGAGTCCTGTATTATTGTTACTTTGATTTTTGTGAATATATCTTGAACATTAGCCTTTTGCCAGATGTTTGAAATGTGCAATTTCATTCTCATTTAGAAATCTGTATTATTTTTCTTTTAATGAGGATATAATGAAAATAGTTATTTTTGATGCAATATGCAATATTACTCGTTTATATTTGCATTTGCTTAACTCCCCTCTTGAATTAAATCCCTAAATATAGTATGGAAGCCAATACCTTGAGTTTCTTACTGATGAGTTCCACAATGAACTTTCAAAGTAAAAAATAATATTACACACAAAAATATACTCATAGGCCTATATGTCTAACAAAAATATACGCTAATATGACTAACACATAGAAGTAAAACTATCCATAAAATATTATTCATATTAAAACACATCAAAATATTTTCTACCACAAATTATGTTTATTCTTGGTTTTCAAGGTTGATTTCACATCTGTAACTAAATCATTGTGATACTCATTAAAATAAAAGACCATTACTTTTTCAATAGACTTATAGAAAACATTTGGTAAGAAAAATAGAGGATTCATGATAAAAGTATCATGATAAAAAATTACATTAGTCTGGCCAACTTGATAATACAGTGGTAGGGTGTTTGCCCTGCATGCACATGGCCGACCCCAGCTAGACCCATGTTCAGTTATCAGGCATCCCGTGTGGTCCCCTAAGCCTGTCAGGAGCAATTTCTGAGTGCACAGCTGAGTAACCCCTAAGCGCTTCTGGGTGTAGCCCCAAAACAAAACAAAACAAACAAAAAGCTAGACAACAACAAAAAATCACATCTATTGAGTTGATTGCATTCATCCTGGGTCTCTATCCACTGGCCAACTTCAAACCTAATCCTAACCCTAACCCTGTGTCATAAGAAGTCAGGAAATGTGGAACATTTACTAAAAAGTCAACGTTAAATTGTGTCAATGAGGAATGGCTGAATTCCTGTATAGTAAAACAATAGTCATTTTTGCAATCTCTCCTCAGCATAAAATGTAAGTACTGACAAGTACAATCAAATGAGAATTAAAGTAGAAAAAGAAAAGGAAAATAAAAAATTCTAAAAAGAAAAACAGAGAGTAAACTTAACCTCATATGCATAAGTCATAAGTTATGCTGATTCCTAAATATTCTACAAAGTGGTATTACATTTAGTAGTTACAGAATATAATACCTACATTAAAAAGTCAGCTTTTATTAAAAATAAAAGTCATCTATTTTATTTTTTGTTTTTATTAACATCTTTATTTAAGCACCATGGTAAAGAACATGTTTGTAGTTGGATTTCAGTCATTAAAAAATGTACTGCAAAGTCATAAAAAGTGCTCCCCTTTCACCAGTGCAACCTTTCTACCACCAATGTCCCCATCTCCCTCCTGAATTTTGTTATACCAAAAACAATCTATAAGAATAAATTATTATTAAAAACAATAATAATTATGATAGCTTCCCAAATAAATCATTTTAGAAACATTTAACTGTTTAGCTCAATTGACCAAAAATAACAGTCACAGGTTCTGTGGGTGAGTCCCCAAGCACTGACAGACAAATCAGTAAAAGAAAATTAAAAACAATTTTGATTATTTTTCTCTACTTCATTTATCTCATAAATGCCTCTACTTTCATTTTATTTGTATGGCCTATTAGCATATATATTATTGAAGTGAGGTATTTTCTAGCATACATGATTCTTTTCTTTCTTCTTTTTTTTGTTTATTTTTTGTTTGTTTGTTTTTTGTTTTTTGGGCCACACTCTGCAATGCTCAGGGGTTACTCCTGGCTATGTGCTCAGAAATTGCCTCTGGCTTGAGGGACATATGGGATGCCAGAGGATAAAACCACAGTCTGTCTTAGGTAGCTGCTCTACTGCTTGAGTCACTGTCTTGCCCTATATCCATCTTTTCTATACAAATTATTTGCAGCATGTGACTGAAACCCAACTACCATCATAATCACAGGGTTTAAATACAGATATTATTAAAATAATAAAATAAAATAGAATAAAAATGAAAAAGTAGATGGTAAAATAATTTTCAGTATTAACCAAAGAAATAAATGACAAAATTATAAGAAAAGACAGTAAAATAATTTTAGTAAACTTTATCGATTAAAATAATTTTATGTAAAAATATATAAATATAAATATTACAGGAATAAAGTTCAGATTATTAATTTTTAAATGACTATCTTCTACACCTAATTTAAACTTACTGATCTTCATTAAATAATTTTTTAAACCATAGAGCTTTTAATGTTACTGCAAGTAACTCGTTGGAGTCTGCTAACTCATAATTGATTCTTGAAATTAAATGATGTAGCTGAGTTCAGATGTAATCAGAGCTAATTTTGTGATTATGATATTTTTAATTACATCATGGAGAAGTCTTTCTTAAAGAAATAGCATCAAATACATTGATAAATATTGCATATATAATTAAAATGGAAGTAGCAATGTCAATAGATCAATATTTCAATACTAATATAAATGACATTAAAAGAAGATGGAACTTTAATTTTACTAATATTTTAATTCTTTACTAATACTTCCATATTTTCTAGGGATGTAGAATAATGAGACATACTTCCTTATTCTCTCTAATCAGACACAAATACCACTACCTCTTATACCTTTGGTTTATCATTCCTTATAAAAGGAATTTACTTTTTATATCAAAATGTTTATGAATGAATCTACAAAGGTCATTTCTTAAACTGCATAACTTCCGGCACATTGGGAAGTTGTATTTATAGATAGTTTTGACTTTTAATCACAATTAAATGTACCAATTTTTTGGATTTCACTGTACTTTAATAAAGTTTAAGCAAAAGTTATAAAACTATTATAAAACTATTATAAAACTATCTACTATCTACTACATAAACTATAAAAGTATCTATTATATATACTATATATTAAAGTATATAAAACTATTATAAAAGTATATAAAAAGTATATTATAGAAGTATATAAAATATATAAAACTACTATAAAACTATTATAATTTTGCTTCTAAAAGTTTATTGATAAACTATTACATATTTTATTAATTTTGTTGTTGCTTACTTAAAAACTTTTTATCAAATAATTTATTTTTGGGGTCGCACCTGTCTTAGGGACTCCTCTCTGTGCCCGGTGGACCATTTGGACCCTGGAATCTCAACTCAATTTCTCAAATACACAGCAAGCATTTCATGTGCTCAGCTTATTCAGTTATCTTTCAAGCCCTGTGTTAGAACTTTTTGAAAACTCTTTTCCTACATTTGAAGCATTTCTGATTTACAAAATTATTCATAGTTAAGTTTTAGACATACAGTAGTTCAGCAATAATCCCATTACCAGTGTCAATCTCCCTCTATGAATGTTACCAGAATCCATCCCATATCACCACCACTCCAACCCAGCCTGTCATCACAGCAGGCACCTTTTTTAAATTTGATTGCTAAAGTTTGGGTCTCATGTTTTATTGTTATTGACTCCTTGGCTTGGATATTTAGTTCTGATTTTTATTTATTTATTTATTTATTATATTTTTGGGAAGTAGATAGCTATATATAAGAAATTAAAGCTATATCTCATAATTTACACAAAAGTCATATGCAAGTGAGTCAAAGACCCAGAGATACGATCTGAATCTATAGGAAATCATAAGCAGAATACTATAAGACCTAGTCCTTAAAGGAGCCTCCACTGATATCATGTCAATGGCAAAAACACAGGATAAAATCTGAAAAGTGGGATTATATCAAACTAAAAATATTCCTATGGCAAAAAGGTATACATTTGATTTAAGTCTGCTTTTTAATGTGGTCAGAGATATAGTACAATGAGTAGGGAAGATGATCTGAGTTTGATCCTCAGCATTCCTGTAGTCTCCTGAACATCAAGAGCACAGTGTGAAGAGTACTTCCTGAGCACTGCCTGCCCACCCAAAAGATTGTTTTTCTATTTCATTATTACTTTTCTAGTAAAAATCATTTTAGTAGATGTTGTAAGATAATTATTTGATAGAAATTTTATAATTGATCAAATTGCCTAAAATATAGTTTTGTGGGGTTTTTTTGGTTTTTGGGCCACACCCAGTGACGCTCAGGGGTTACTCCTGGCTATGCGCTCAGAAGTCGCTCCTGGCTTGGGGGACCATATGGGAAACCGGGGGATTGAACCACGGTCTATCCTAGTGCAGGCAAGGCAGGCACCTTACCTCCAGCGCCACCGCCCGGTCCCTAAAATATAGTTTTAAAGTATGCTAGAGCTGAAAAAGTCATTTGTCATTAAAGCAAAAACATAGATATTTTTCCTCAGCAAGTGAAAACACTGTTAAGTTATATTTTATGACATTCCTTCATATTTCTAATAAGTATCATTAAAGTCCTTATGACTTTCAAAATCATTATTTACATGAATTTTGGATAGTAGCAATATAGCTACAAGTTCTTGTTGAAATACTGCTGGTTGAATGGTTCCTCTCCATGGTAATTTCATTACATATTCAACCTGCATTTCAACTCACGCTGCTGCCATTAAGTGTTAAACTTGGGTTATTAAATAGTAAAGTTATGTTCCTAGCTGTCAGCTGTAAGAGTGATTTTCTCATCAGCGTCTGGATCTAGACCAAGCTTTGCTTTTATACAAATTTCAAAGTATGGAAAAGTGAATTCCTTTAATAAAAAAAATAAACCCTTAAAGCTGAAACTTATTATAAAATAATTAATCATTGAGTCTCTAGTTGGCATATTCTTTTTCCCAAGCATGAAGCTAATCATGTTGAAATTGTGTCTGTCTAGTAAAAATATTCTTCTTCTTTTGTTTTGGAGTCACACCCAGTGGTATTCAGAGCACTCTCCTGGTGCTTTGTGTTCAGACATCACTCCAGCAGTGTTCAATGAAGTAACCATATGTGTTCCAGCGAGTAAATTGGCTGCATGCCTCTGCACCATCTTTCTGGCCCCACAACAATTCTTGTAATTATGATGTTTTTTTCATGGTGAGAAAATTTTCCCAGCTAAATTTAATATCAATTAGTAAAACATTTTCTAATAAATTTCATTGCCTTAAAGTAGTCTCAAAGCAGGAAATATTAATACCGTCATCAAAAAAGAAAAACAAAACACAACATAATCTTGAACCGAAAATTTGAAACAAAGGTAATGCATTTCTAAATAATTTGCCCATGAATTAAATTAAATCTCAACAATGGCAATTACATGGGAGATTTCTCAATAACCCTATGGTTTTGTGGCACAAAGAAGCATATACTATGAGTTAGTTTCCTTTCTTTTTTTCTTTTATTGATTTGTTTTGGGGTCACACCTATCACCAGTGTTCACTCCTGTCTATGTACACAGGACTCCTTCTTGGTGGTGTTAGGGGACCATATGGGATGTCAGTGTTCAAACCTTGTTTATTTGCAGGCAAAGCAAGTGCACTACCCGCCATACTAGCTCTCAGGCCCATAGAGATACTCTGTTTTCAAAAGCTTAAAATATTGCCTGAAAGGTCATAGTTTCAGAGGGGGAAAAAAAGATGACTGCTGAAAATGAACTGAAGTCACACTGAATTCTTACTCCACAAGATTAGCTATTAATCCATTCTTCTTTCCCTTCAAAAAATCAGTGAAGCTACAAAGAAGCATATGCTGCTGATTAGAACAAGGACTTTGTCATTTTCCTGTTCATAGGAAAGATATTGCAACAATAACTGATTGTCCTTAAGAAGGCAAGAAGAAATGGCAGATTTTCCCAGATGGAAAATTACATAGTGATCATTATTGTTAACATCCTTGTTCTTTATCTAATGGCCAAATTGATTGATTTGTTCCAACTAATTTCTTTGACTGTTGAAGGCTTTTTTTTTTTGACTGTTGAAGGTTTCTTTTTTTAATCTCAATGATGATTCTTAGGTTTCTTATGACTGAACAATAATCAGAGATCACCTATGATTAGATTAGAGCTTCTTTTTGTTGTTGTTGTTGTTGTTATTGTTGTTGTTTTTGAACCACACTCAATGACGCTCGGGGGTTACTCCTGGCTATGCTTTCAGAACACGTTCCAGGCTGGGGGACCAGATGGGACGCAGGGGGAATTGAACCGCAGTCCATCCTAGGTCAGCGCCTAGGTCAACGCGTGCAATGCAAATGCCCTATCGATTGTGCCACTGCCCCGCATTGCCCAGTCTCCTAGAGCTGCTATCACAGGAAAAATATTTATTTGACCAATGCTGTCTACATTTTCAGAAGCTGAATTTCTATTATAGGGACAGGAATTAAGATTGCTTAGTTTCCAGACCTATTTATTTTTAAATTGTGTATTGAGATATCAATCCAGATAATTTTTCTTATTGATTAAGTTGCTCTAATATCAATATTCTTTGTTGGTTTTGATAAAAATATAGCATGTTATTTGTCTAATATTATGTGAAAACATTAGCAGTAGACATTTCTCTGACTATTTTTTTACTGTTTTATTTGTTTGAGATTAAGTTTCCACATTTTCAATATAGCCAGATGTTGAAGTAATACAACAGGATCAGATATAAAATCCTATTATATTTTAAATCTAGCTTTAGACGATCCATCTTATTCTTTGCATCAACAAATAAATGATTTTATACAAATTAGCATACTGCCTCCAAGTCTCCAATTATTACATGAATTCTTTTGAGATATATCTGTATGCAAATTCTGTCCTGATTTTCATCATCATCTTAGGTGGAAATGTTTTTTTTTCCACTGAAACTGCTTGAAGAAACCTTTTTTTGCCTTGCAGAAAATGTCTGTTTTAAAAATATTTATATCCATGATAAGTGTTCTTAGGTAATCATATTGGTTTATATATAAGTATTATAAGGAAGTTATTACCTGCTATACCACATGCAGGGTTATCCAAGACAACTACAGGTTCATTAAGAATCTTACAACAGAATTTGGTCAATCTAAACAATATCATACTCATGTAGTTCTCCATTTCAAAGATTTTTTACCTCAAGTCTTAATCTTTTCAGCTGCTCTAAACATTCAGTCCTGTAATTTTTCAATATAGCATTATTATTATATGATTTTTAGAGTACAGCTTTGGAAATGTTGGCACATGTCTATGCATTTTTTTATTTTGTTTTGTAGAGATGGGGAAGGTGACTTCAATATTCTTCTAGAGACTTGTATCTAGGGAATTTGATCCTTCTTTTAAGTAGGGCTATCTTGGCTCCTCTCCAGTTCCTTTAAAGAAGAAGTTTTTAATGTTTTCCATCTAATTATCAGTTTTCAGAGAGCAATAAAAACTATTACAGAAAATACTTGCCTACCCAGAATCCATTATTCCTTTGCTTACTAATTTCCTTCACAACAAACTGTATAACCTGTCTTAAAATTCTTACAAAAGAAGCAATTTTGTGAAACCAATGAAAGATTTCTACATAAATTACTCTTTGGATTAAAATAATACTATCTTCCTTACCACATATATTATGTAAGTGAAAGTATCAATATCTTATCTTTAATATCAATTCACCATGATTTACCATTATTCATAGTTGAATTTTGGATTTAAATATTCCGGTAGCAATCACAGAACCAGTGTGAACTTCCCTCCACAATTTTTCCCAGGTTCCCAGCCTATCCACCTCACTTCCTGTCCCAATTTGCTATCTTGACAACTACCTTCTTAAGTTTTTGTTAAAGCCTGTGTCTCATGGATTCAGGGTTGTTGACTCTGGTTTGAATATTCAACTCTACCTTTAATTAATACTATTTATGTACCTGAATTTGCCTGGTCTCAATTCTTAATTATTTCTCATTTGTCTTTCTCTACCTCTGCTCTATTTTTTCCATCTTCCTTTATTCTGAGATATTGGATGATCGAGGCATCTAAGCTTTATACCATTGTGATCTCTAATGCAAATCTTTTGTTTTGATGTGGCATGAAAAATAAGTGGCATCATCTTTTGTTTATCTTTTAACCTGGCTTACTCATGGTATCTTCTAGTTCTACCCATGTTACTGTGGATTGCATAATTGTATTATTCTGACAGCTGTGCATTATTCATAGTCTACATATACCATATCTTCATGATCCACTCATCTGTCATTGACATCTGGATTATTTCGAAATCTTACTTATTGTACTTGAATGATGCAATGACTAATGATGTATGCATGTCCTTTAGAATGAATCTTTATCTGTACTGGATATAACTGGGGGATAGAGATGCACAACTCATGCTACTTAGAACTTATTTTTGACTCTGTGCTCAGATATTATTTCTGGCAGCATATGAAGTGCCAGGTACCACACCCAGTTTGGGCACATGCAAGGCAAACATCCTACATAAAACTATCTATTTCTGATAAAAAAAAAAATCACCTAATCTCTTTAAGATCAATAACAGATTAAGTAAGAAAAAGACTATTTGAAAAAGTAAAGAAAAAAATAATTTTCTTTTTATGGAGGGTTTGGGCCACACCTGATGATTCTCAGGAGTTACTCCTAGCTAGGTGCTCAGAAATCTCTCTTGACTTGGGAACCATATGGGATGCCGGGGGATCAAACTGTGGTCTGTTCTAGGTTAGCACATGTAAGGGAAGTACTCTACTGCTTGCGCCACTTCTCTGGCTTCGAAAAAAATAATTTTCTAACTGAAATTTAATCCATTACCTCAAATGAAGTTCTCAGGATATAAGCAGTATATAAAATACACTGTAATGAGACCACCAAAACAAACAAGCAGGAAAAATGTAATATATTTCTAGGTATAAAAGTGTTTTTAAATAATTCTCCAAATATCTGACTTTTGATTCTAATCAAGCTGCCTGAGTAATAATAACTTGATATTAACCTATTTATTTTCTGTTTTTATTTTATTTCCTAAAAGCACCCTCGAATTCCCCCTTATGTAATATGTTCTGTCAAACATTAGTTTGATTTCAGCTAAAGTAACTATAAACTATTACATTTAGTTTTTTAGTACTACATATATGATATTCTTGTTTATCAGAGAAAATATCTAATCTACCCTATATTATATGTTTATCTTGATATCATATGTCATTCTATGCACCAGTCTCTCAGTTGTCTTTAGAGCTCTTATAATAATCTCTAAGCATATATCTATCTCCAGAATTTTAAATTTTGGAAAAATTCATACAAATTATTCTATTCAACAGTCAAAAATCCACTTATAAGGAACATAGCTTAGATTCCATATGTGCTTTTATTTCAATAAAACAAAGTATATTTTCTAAAGTTAATTTGTTCTATATGTCATTTACTGGATTATTCTATATAAATACTAGATTTTATTCTTGCTTATATTTAATTTAAGAGTTGTTATTATTACTACTCTTTCCTAAGCTTTATTTTAGTGTTAGTTATTTTAAATAGTTTAATATTTTTTTATTTTAATATTGCTCTTTCTTTGGAGACCATACTTAGATCATTCATGGAGAATAGAATAGAAGAGGAAGAAGCTTCACCATTTTTGTAATGATTATCTTGATGTAACATTTTAATTTCTAAGATAACTGATTTATCTTAAGCAAATGGACATCAACATGTTTGCCTAAATGGTGTTTACACATGGATTTGTGAAAGCCATTTCTCATATTTATATTCATTGAGGATAAACTCCTTCCTTGGTCATATTTCAGGGTGAATAAGATAAACATCAATAATTTTCTTTTGTACTGAAGTTTAGAACTGAAATGTAAATATAAACAATTTTCTAGATAACTGATAAGAACGGTTTTATTTAAAAAAATCATGACAGGGCTTATAAGGAAGTACACAATGTTGCTATCTTTATGTACAAAAAATTCAAACTGCAACAAAATAATTTCAAAACCTGAGTTTGCTAAGAATACAGACTGAGGGTCAGGGAAGACCTTGAAACACTGATTTAGGCATGTTGATTTTGGTGAGTGTGTGGAGGTGGAAGCATTAACTTTATGATTGATAAATCAAGTCAGCTAAATAAAAATTGAAAAGAGGAAAGAAAGTCAATTCCAATTCATAGTGGAAAATAAATGCCAAAAACTCGGAAAAAAAAGAAAGAAAGAAAAAGAAGAAGCCAGATAGAACAATTGATAGGTTGCTTGCTTTGCTAGAAGCACACTAGAATTCAATTCCTGATAACCCAGATAGACCTGTGATTCTACCAAGACTAATTACTGAATGTAGATTCCTGAGTAAGTAGGGTATATAATTAAGAGTAAGTAAGAGTACCATAGTCCTGACAACTGTAGGTTGTGGTTCCAAAATAAAATAAACAAGAAAGAGGTTAAAAGAATTTTATAAATGTTTTTATATAATTTTACTATAAGTAAATAGTCTTATGGGAACTATGTGCAAATTATCAATTAAGAAAAAAAAAACATTTCCTGGTCTCACAGCCAATGTTGGCCTTCTCATATGCAGTGTCTCACACCCATGCCCTTTTAGGGTTCTACTGCCTCGCCTACCTTGCCATGTTTACACTCTTGGCATTAGTGCTTTTGTTCATTCCCACTCCTCTATGCACTGAGTTTCATAATTCTCAGCCCTTCCACAGGACCAAGTCAGGGTGACACTGCAAAAGTAATATAATCAGAATAATAGGGAACTACATCAGATTATTTATAAATTTATAATGTATTTATTGTTAATTTCACAAATGACTAAGATTAAAAGTTTGATCTGAGACTTATTGTGTTAGGTGACATCTTATCTCAGCTCTCCATTATAGAATTATTCTACATTATGAGTGATAAGACGCATAACATTGAATTGTAAATGTGATGTGGGACAGAGGTAAAAATCCAATTTCTGTATGTAATGTTATGTACCTATTTATATCACTTACACACAATTCTTCCTAACATGATAAATTAGAAGATAATAATTCTTCCTTCCAGGTGACAAAATTTTATTCTGAATAAGCCTTTAGCAATTGAAATTAAGACTAATATTAAAATAGTAACAATACAAGATGAAATAAGACAAAACCTTAATGTGTAACAAATATGTTTAATATTTCACAGGTTAATAAATCAGTTCCTATCTATAACTCAAATTATTTGTGACAGTTATATATTATTTCCACATAAATCAAAAAGAAAAAGTTTACAATAAAGTTTTATATCTATAATAAATTTCTATTTTGATTATATCTTACCCTATTTAGTTTATTACCAGATATAAATACTATTATTTTGCTCATATTTTCACAATTTTTTGTTTGTTTTTTTGGGGGGAACTATACCTGGTGATGCTGAGGTGTTACTCCTGGCATTGTGCTCAGAAATCATTCCTGGATTGGGGACCATCTGAGACACCTGGGAATCGAACCATGGTTCATTCTAGGTCGGCTGCATGCAAGGCAAATGCCCTACCACTGCACAACAACTCCACCCCCAATATTTTTACGATTGTTATGCGAATTTATCTGCCTATTATTTAGCATGAAGTACACTTTGGCAATATTTAAGCTCAATAAATCATTGCCTGAGCCCCATTAAATATCATGTTAGCATGGGGCTTCCCTCTCACATAGGCAGGGCTGTGCCAATTTGTCAGCATGAAGTTACAGCAGACAGATCTTCATCCACATACACATAAGTATTTAAGATGGTGCAGTCTCTAGTGGGAGAAATGTTGCTGAGAAGTGTTGGCAACCTGGTAATGAGTGTTTGTGAAATAATAAAAATTTAGAGGAAATTACCTAGTCCTGAAATAGCCCAAGATATAAAAATCATATTTTTATTTTTTATTAATATATTTATTTAAGCACCATGATTATAGACATGTTTATAGTAGAGTTTAGTCATAAAATAGTACACCCCCTTCACAAGTGCAACTTGCCCACCACCAGTGTCCCATATTTCTCCTCCCCAACCCCTGCCTGTCTTTGAGACAGGAATTCTATACTCAAACTGCACTCACCAATATATGTGGTAAGCTTCATATCATGTGCTGATCCTTACAGCCCTCATCTCTATTATCTCTGGGTATTATTTTCATATTGTCTTTTATTAATCCCACAGGTGAGTAAGATCATTCTGTGTCTGTCTCTCTACCTCTGACTCTTTTGCTCAGTATAATAATCTGCATGTCAATCCACGTATAGGAAAATTTCATAAATTGATTTTTCCTGGCAACTGCATAGTATTGCAGTTCTGTATCTGTACCACAGTTTCTTTAGCCACTCATCTTTTGTCAGGCATCTGGATTGTTTCCTGATTCTGGCTATTGTAAATAGAGCTGCAATGAACATAGACATGCAGAGGG